>CM060910.1:261411751-261554251 GCA_030737875.1 Allium sativum
AAACCAGATTTTTATAGCGCCTAAAAATCAGACTTTTATTAAATAAAATAACATAAAACAAAATTTGAAAAAAAAACTTACTGTTATTTGGAGAGGTGGGAAGATCGGAGTCGAGGAGGGGATCGGGGCTGCGCGCATAGACGGTGGGGGAGATTGGGCTGACCGGAGGCAGCCTTCAGGGGAGGAGGTGTGGGTTTCTGGCGTTGGTCGATTTGGGGGAAGGGGTGGGGTTCACGCTCGACGGGAAAGAAGGATAGGGGGTCCGGCAGCAGGCGGAGGTGGTGGAGGGCGGGTCTTGGCCGGCTACGGCGACTGGAGGCTATAGCGTCGGGGTTCGAGCGATTTTTTTTTATTTCTTTTAAAACTGATCGTGAAGGGAGGAGTGGGGGGGAGGGGCTTAAGTGAAAGAATTTTAATTAATTTAATTTAATTTAATTTCCCCCTTTAAAGTTGACTTTTCACTCGAAATCGAAACACGACCCAACGGCTGTCGTCTCTAGCTAATTACCCCCATTCCGAACACAATGGGATATGTTTCGCATGCCAATTCGCTTGTTATGATCAGTTTTCGTTAAATTTTAAATATAAATCGCTATATATTCAATTTGAATGCACATCTCAATTTACCAGGGCCACATACGAACTCTAAAAATTCCAGAAAAATTATTTCTAGCTTCGTATTGACGATACGGTCCTAACAAAACTAGTTTCGTCGAATTCTGAGATCGTTTGAAAAATGGCCATTTTCCAGTCGATTAAAATCAACTAAAACTGCTCAAACACGTTTTCCTTTGCCACACTCACATATTGATTCGAAAAATTATGAAATTTGAAACCTAGCGATAACTTAACATCACGGATCCAACAAAAGTGGTTTCGTCGAAATCCGAGGTCGTTTGCAAAAATTCCATTTTTAAGGGCCTGAATTCTATAGCGACTATTCAGAATTTTCAACTGGGCATATCTTTTGATCCCTACTATGAAATCTCAATTTTTCGGATCCGTTCGAAAGATATTCACCAATAGATTTAAATATTTTTGGTTTCACTAAAATCCGGTTTATTTTGAATCCTGCACATCCATTTGAAGTTTGAAATCGAATTATCGAACTACCGCGCCATTTTCAATTCCTTTTATAAATATAAATAAATATTTATATTCTATCATCGATTCAAACGAATATATACGTTCGAATTATATTCAAAATAAATTTCTCGTCGATTTTATTTAAAATAATTCATTTTAAATAATCAAAATTCGCTAAAATTGCCAAAATAAAAATTTTAAACTGGCCCAGATTTCCGGGTTATTACAATCTCCCCCACTTAAAACTTTTCGTCCCCGAAAAAAAACAAAGTCGAAAGTGGTTTCACAAATCAACTCAACTTTCATTATTTTTTATTATGCCTTAAGTTCTTTAACTTTTCAGTTTCTAAGAACTTTTCAAAATTTTCAAATATTTGGCTAACACCCGAAATTTTCGAAAAATTTCGCCCTAACCTCCCCTGCACCGGGAGCACGGGAAAATCTCGAAATTGCCATACAGGCCTTCTGATCTCAAAAAGAAAAAAAAATCCATGCGGCTAGCCAATTGGCTCATAAAATCATCATCACCCAAACAAAACAGTAAATTATGGTAAACATGTACCTATTTGTCGGGCAAACAATTTTTATTCTTCTGCTCTAGCCTCTTTGCTATGACCTGTTCAATGTAAGTACATGTATATGCATGCAAATGCGACAAATTTTCAATACAATTCACTATTTGATACAATTTGGCTAAAGGTTCAACATTTTAATTAATCAAACTATAATCAAACAACACAATCAGCAATCAATTAGTTGATTATCATTTCAAATTTATAACTTTGATATATAGTCTAAAAATCATATTTTTGATGCAAAATCACAACAATCGGCCCTATCTAATTTTGGTTCTCACACCAGTCAATAGGAAATATATAGATATTACACGTTCGTCACTCGAATATAAATTCTGATGATGATATATCAATCATCAGAATCACCCCCGGGCGACTAGAGTGTAACTCTATATTTATCCAATATATCAAAACTTCGAATACACGCTAACCAGGCGCATACGCAAAATCTTTATATATTGGATTGTCCTAATCAATATGAAATAAATAATCAAATACGAATAATTGATTTTAAATTTTCAAAACAAAATTCGTTTTCACTTTAAAAATATACTCTTCACACTCGTTCTAGGATACTACTGATCCTATCTCTAACAAGTCATTCTCGTTGGATATTACTAATCCAATATCTGATGAATTCTTTTGTATGGTTCTAAGGTGCCTTGTTCTCTGAGCTTTGTAAACCAAAGCTCTGATACCAAATGTAACGAAAAGGAATTTCGCTCGATCCGAATCAGTCGCTAAACCGATCTAGACCTTTCGAAACGCCTGATTGTTTTGAGAACACGACAAAGTAGAACTCAGACGGAAGAACATTTCATTGTATATTACAACAATTCCATCAGAATACAAGAATATACAGAGTATAAATGAATATTACACAGAAATACCAGAGATTTAAATTACATTTAAATACATCGCAGCGGAAATAATACAAAACACAACTAGAAGGAGATATACGGATACAAAGCTTTCCGGATATCGTTCCAGCTGTATACCAGGATCCTGTGAATATAAATCTGCAAAACCAAAACTACTAGCTGCCCATGTCAAAATAAGGGCACCCAGAGTTTAGGTCAAAACAATAAACTCCAGGTCAGTCATGTGACTGGTGTGAGAACTAAAACAGTTATTAATCTTTATTTTAAAGTTAGGTAAATCAAGGGACCACGCCGTATAACACGGAACGGGTTTCCTCCCAAGAATACCAGTGCATCAAACGAACAACGCAATGCTAAATAAAGAAGAATGAAGCTATTATAAGACCCAGGTCCCATGACACAATGCAACGTAAGCCGGAGGATAGGGTTTTTACCTTATAATAGCCAAGAATGGTTGATACGTTTAAAACAAATCATTTGATACTATAATAAGTGTACAGTGTTTAAAACAATTTCAATCATAAATATCGATCATAGGCGACATGAACGTCCCATGCAACTATGTCGCCATATATAGGTTTACAAATAAAACCGCAAATGTCACGTATTTGGAAATTGGATTTCCATCTATGAACCGAGGCTAAGGGATCGTCCTCTACCGATTCGAGACGCTCTAGCCCGCCTCTTAGGAACAGCCGCAACTGCCCCTTGGATCGTCAGGGTCGGTCCACCGATGTGGATTATTATGCATGAACACTACGTTTCCCCGCCCTTTGGGGCGTAAATAAGCCAACGAATGACTCCATCGGACCCAGATCGTCCGATCAAACCGAGGCGCCTCGCAACAGCAACAACCACACCGGTGAAAAGTATATAAATGTCAGGGCTGGTAGGTCACTGACACCACCCTAGCTAGAAGGAAACGCATGCCCTCCCTGAGGTCCTCTCCCGTTTCAGGTTCACAACCGGGGTGTGAGGCTCGCGAATTCACGTTACACAAAGCTATGCCACACAGGCGGTGCTTTGATCATCAACCACAAGACTTTCCTTTTCAACAGAAGCCTTGATCATTTGCCACTTAGGCATGCCATACAGGTAATTCACTCTGTGCGTTTGATATCCATCAGTATATAACCCCTGAGCTCGTACGTCTCAGAGAAGGGCGTTAAGCAAGAGAATAAATTCTCCGCCGCCAAACAGATATATATTTAATAGAAATCAATCGCAGAGACTAAAATCCAATGTCAGACACACAGTCCATTTACAAGTTCGTTCTGGGTCTGAACGAAACCGGAGGCACCTAGTACCCCGCATATCCATCGATCTCCAAGTACATCTGGACGACCACCGACTGATTCCCTCATCTTGGGTGTACAGCCCAATCAAGATCATCAGTAATCACCCATACGATGTGAAGACTTCCGGTCTTCAACCACCGTCTTCATCTTCGACACCACGTCGAAACAGTTATTCAGAATGGGATAAACCCGGTCTTTCTGAATAACTCGCGTATATATTAAACAAGTGTTACACAAACACAACATACGCCTCATTCAAATTCAGAATATTCTTTGGGAAAGGTTCTCATTAATTTTATCAAAGATAAACTCTTTTAAATTTATTCCTTAATCTTCTTTTGAATATCAATTCAAACTAGTCGGGATTAGCGAACCACACCGGAGTAATCATTTATTTTATTCCCCAATCCTAACCTATTCATCCCATGAAGTGAAACTGGTAATACTTCATATCTAACACCACGGTGTTATCGGTAAATTCAATTACCATTTCACGTTCAAATCTAATTAAAGATTTAACTATCGCCTGGAGCAAAACTGGTGATACTCCATTCTCGATCATTTCAATCTAATTAAAGATTCATTAAAACTCCACTTAGTTTTAATCGTTAACTGGGTTAAAGAATTAGTGTCATTTAAAACACGGTTCACGATAAACCCAAAATCACATTCCATTAATTATCGGGTTAAAGAACGAGTGTTATTTAAAACACTGTTCACGATAAACCCAAAAATCAATGCCAGTTCAATTCCAATTAAATATCATTTAATTGTTACACTTCATTAAATCTAAATAAAAAGATTTAATCTTTTCTCAACTGGGTTCAAGAACAGTGTTGATGAAGACACCATTCACGACAAACCCAAATCACATTTGATATTAAATACAAGGCTCTGAATAGAAAATATATCGGCTTGTATTCAACATCAAATTCTACATCGAAATATTACAAAGACAATTTCAATTCAAATCCATTCCAATTCAATTATTGGAAATTCTGGTTATATTTCAAAACCATTTCAAACTCACTTTATTTATTTTAAAAATAAATAAATTACTATTCTAGTTCAAAACTAGTTCATTTCGATAAAAATCTATTTTTATCTTTTCAAATATGGAGTTTTTCATCCCAATTCTTCACAAATCATTTCTTATGATTTTACACAAATTATTACTATTTTTAATAATTTTATCAAGGCCCGTACAGTCGATTTCCATCAACGGCCATCGAACTGCACTTACATCGACCTTTTCCAAATTTGATTTGGACATAATTCCAAATCCAACCGTTAGATTTCTAATTTCTCACATTCGTTAGAAAGCTCTTTTCGATACGAACCCAACGGTTCTGGTTTTAGGAGAATCAGACGGTTGGATCTCCCGCAATATCCATTCGATGTCAATGGTCGAAATTCGCGAACTACCGCGGCGCGGCGCGTTCTATTCAGGCCGTTATATTATATATAATATATACTTCGTCGATTTCAATTCAAAACGTGCTTTATAAATCGTTTTAAATTCATTTTCAAAACGGTTTCAACTTCATATTCAATTTCAAATCAAAATTGAATATTCCAATATAAATTTGTTTTAAATTCATTTCAAATTGATTTTAATTCAATTTCAATTTAATTCGAATGCAATTCCTTTCGATTTCAATTCGAATTCAATTCTATTCAATTTCAATTCGAATTCATTTCTATTCAATTTCAATTCGAATTCACTTCTATTCAATTTCAATTCGAATTCATTTCTATTCAATTTCAATTTGAATTCTAATTCTATTCACTTTCAATTCGAATTCTAATCCTTTTCAAAATATCAGATTTTGAAATCACTTTCGATATTCATTATATAAAATGAACAAAATCGATATAAATATCGTTCACGTCAAAATGGCGTCAATCTAATCAACACGGCTTTATATATTTCTATTTTCAAATATTTTATTTCAAATATTTCTTTTTCAAATATTCTATTTGAAATATTTCTTTTTCAAATATTCTATTTCAAATATTGAATGAGGCCCAATCAATTACCATATGGATTTTCTATAACACATGTATTCAATAACAATGATGAATAATCAACCATCATCCAAGGTGCATTCTACACTGTATAAGCATCAAATATAAATATTCAATGCTTATAACAGTCTGTCCATCAATCTATCGACATACAACTAACTATTGGGATTAGTGTATGTCATATATCATCCCAATACCCGTGTGGGGTTTCAAACAATCAAACACAGATTTTATTTGTGCAGTTGGGCGATGTGTAAAATTTATCGTCCCCATCAATATCAGGCAAATGTGTGTATATAAACAAATCATTCGATTTGTTTATATTAATTTATTTCATTTCATATACACGTTAAAAATTCTATTTTTAACTATAAAATATTTTATTTCATTTCACATCACATCACACAATCAACTACACATCAAAATCAAACAAACAAGCATATAAGCCGTCCATGGTCTGTGGACGACGGGTGTCGGGTGCTACTAAACACCATCTGCATCCTAGTATATATTTTAACTAGAAAACGGAATTAAAAGGTGAGAAGTTCTCACAGATTAGCTAATCCAATCCCACGACTCTTCTTATGTAGAAATCTTCGCTGTTCTTGCCTCTTGTCACTTTCTCTGCCCGTATTCTCTACATATGTAAAAATCGAATTTTTACTTTTCTATTCAATATATAAAAATCGAATTTTTACTTCGCTATTCAATATATAAAAATCGAATTTTTACTTCACTATTCAACATATAAAAATCGAATTTTTACTTCGCTATTCAATATATAAAAATCGAATTTTTACTTCGCTATTCAATATATAAAAATCGAATTTTTACTTCGCTATTCAATATATAAAAATCGAGTTTTTACTTCGCTACTTCATATATATAAAAATCGAATTTTTACTTCGCTATTCAATATATAAAAATCGAATTTTTACTTTGCTATTCAATATATAAAAATCATATTTTTATTTCGCTATTCAATATATAAAAATCATATTTTTATTTCGCTATTCAATATAAAAAAATCATATTTTTATTTTGCAATTCAATATATAAAAATCATATTTTTATTTCGCTATTCAATATATAAAAATCATATTTTTATTTCGCTATTCAATATATAAAAATCATATTTTTATTTCGCTATTCAATATATAAAAATCATATTTTTATTTTGCTATTCAATCAAAACCATATGTATATAAATTAAAAATCGTATCTTTTATATGATAAAAATTCAATCTTTATGTGACAAAAATTACCATCCTTATGGCGTTAAAACTAGATTTTTATAGCGCCTAAAAATCAGATTTTTATTAAATAAAATAACATAAAACAAAATTTGAAAAAAAAACTTACTGTTATTTGGAGAGGGGGGGAAGATCGGAGTCGAGGAGGGGATCGGGGCTGCGCGCACAGGCGGTGGGGGAGATTGGGCTGACCGGCGGCGGCCTTCAGGGGAGGAGGCGTGGGTTTCTGGAGTTGGTCGATTTGGGGGAAGGGGTGGGGCTCATGCTCGACGGGAAAGAAGGGTAGGGGGGTCCGGCAGCAGGCGGAGGTGGTGGAGGGCGGGTCTTGGCCGGCTACGGCGACTGGAGGCTACAGCGTCGGGGTTCGAGCGATTTTTTTTTAAATTTCTTTTAAAACTGGTCGTGAAGGGAGGAGTGGGGGGGAGGGGCTTAAGTGGAAGAATTTTAATTAATTTAATTTAATTTATTTTCCCCCTTTAAAGTTGACTTTTCACTCGAACTCGAAACACGACCCAACGGCTGTCGTCTCTAGCTAATTACCCCCATTTCGAACACAATGGGATATGTTTCGCATGCCAATTCGCTTGTTATGATCAGTTTTCGTCAAATTTTAAATATAAATCAGTATATATTCAATTTGAATGCACATCTCAATTTACCGGGGCCACATACGAACTCTAAAAATTTCAGAAAAATCATTTCTAGCTTCGTATTGACGATACGGTCCTAACAAAACTAGTTTCGTCGAATTCTGAGATTGTTTGAAAAAGGGCCATTTTCCACTCTATTAAAATCAACTGAAACTGGTCAAACACGTTTTCCTTTGCCACGCTCACATATTGATTTGAAAAATTATGAAATTTGAAACCTAGCGATAACTTGACATCACGGATCCAACAAAAGTCGTTTCGTCGAAATCCGAGGTCGTTTGCAAAAATTCCATTTTTAAGGGCCTGAATTCTATAGCGACTATTCAGAATTTTCAACTGGGCATACCTTTTGATCCCCGCTATGATATCTCAATTTTTCGGATCCGTTGGAAAGATATTCACCAATAGATTCAAATATTTTTGGTTTCACTAAAATCCAGTTTATTTTGAATCATGCACATCCATTTGAAGTTTGAAATCGAATTATCGAACTACCGCGCCATTTTCAATTCCTTTTATAAATATAAATAAATATTTATATTCTATCGTCGATTCAAATGAATATATACATTCGAATTATATTCAAAATAAATTTCTCGTCGATTTAATTTAAAATAATTCATTTTAAATAATCAAAATTCGCTCAAATTGCCAAAATAAAAATTTTAAACTGGCCCAGATTTTCGGGTTATTGCAATCTCCCCCACTTAAAATTTTTCGTCCCCGAAAAGGAACAAAGTCGAAAGTGGTTTCACAAATCAACTCAACTTTCATTATTTTTTATTATGCCTTAAGTTCTTCAACTTTTCAGTTTCTAAGAACTTTTCAATTTTTTCAAAAATTTAGCTAACACCCGAAATTTTAGAAAAATTTCGCCATAACCTCCCCTGCACCGGGAGCACGGGAAAATCCCGAAATTGCCATACAGGCCTTCTGATCTCAAAAAGAAAAAGAAAACGAAAAAGCCAATCGGCTCATAAAATCATCATCACCCAAACAAAATAGTAAATTATGGTAAACATGTACTTATTTGTTGGGCAAACAATTTTTATTCTTCTGCTCTAGCCTCTTTGCTATGACCTGTTCAATGTAAGTACATGTATATGCATGCAAATGCGACAAATTTTCAATACAATTCACTATTTGATACAATTTGGCTAAAGGTTCAACATTTTAATTAATCAAACTATAATCAAACAACACAATCAGCAATCAATTAGTTGATTATCATTTCAAATTTATAACTTTGATATATAGTCTAAAAATCATATTTTTGATGCAAAATCACAACAATCAGCCCTATCTAATTTTGGTTCTCAGACCAGTCAATAGGAAATATATAGATATTACACGTTCGTCACTCGAATATAAATTCTGATGATGATATATCAATCATCAGAATCACCCCCGGGCGACTAGAGTGTAACTCTATATCTATCCAATATATCAAAACTTCGAATACACGCTAGCTAGGCGCATACACAAAATCTTTATATATTGGATTGTTCTAATCAATATGAAATAAATAATCAAATACGAATAATTGATTTTAAATTTTCAAAACAAAATTCGTTTTCACTTTAAAAATATACTCTTCACACTCGTTCTAGGATACTATTGATCCTATCTCTAACGAGTCATTCTCGTTGGATATTACTAATCCAATATCTGATGAATTCTTTCGTATGGTTCTAAGGTGCCTTGTTCTCTGAGCTTTGTAAACCAAAGCTCTGATACCAAATGTAACGAAAAGGAATTTCGCTCGATCCGAATCAGTCGCTAAACCGATCTAGACCTTTCGAAACGCCTGATTGTTTTGAGAACACGACAAAGTAGAACGCAGACGGAAGAACATTTCATTGTATATTACAACAATTCCATCAGAATACAAGAATATACAGAGTATAAATGAATATTACACAGAAATATCAGAGATTTTAATTACATTCAAATACATCGCAGCGGAAATAATACAAAACACAACTAGAAGGAGATATACGGATACAAAGCTTTCCGGATATCGTTCCAGCTGTATACCAAGATCCTGTGAATATAAATCTGCAAAACCAAAACTACTAGCTGCCCGTGTCAAAATAAGGGCACCCAGAGTTTAGGTCAAAACAATAAACTCCAGGTCAGTCATGTGACTGGTGTGAGAACTAAAACAGTTATTAATCTTTATTTTAAAGTTAGGTAAATCAAGGGACCACGTCGTATAACACGGAACGGGTTTACTCCCAAGAATACCAGTGCATCAAACGAACAGCGCAATGCTAAATAAAGAAGAATGAAGCTATTATAAGACCCAGGTCCCATCACACAATGCAACGCAAGCCGGAGGATAGGGTTTTTACCTTATAATATCCAAGAATGCTTGATACGTTTAAAAAAAATCATTTGATACTATAATAAGTGTACAGTGTTTAAAACAATTTCAATCATAAATATCAATCATAGGCGACATGAGCGTCCCATGCCACTATGTCGCCATATATAGGTTTACAAATAAAACCGCAAATGTCACGTATTTGGAAATTGGATTTCCATCTATGAACCGAGGCTAGGGATCGTCCTCTACCGATTCGAGACTCTCTAGCCCGCCCCTTAGGAACAGCCGCAACTGCCCCTTGGATCATCAGGGCCGGTCCACCGATGTGGATTATTATGCCTGAACACTACGTTTCCCCGCCCTTTGGGGCGTAAACAAGCCAACGAATGACTCCATCGGACCCGGATCGTCCGATCAAACCGAGGCGCCTCGCAACAGCAACAACCACACAGGTGAAAAGTATATAAATGTCAGGACTGGTAGGTCACTGACACCACCCTAGCTAGAAGGAAACGCATTCCCTCCCTGAGATCCTCTCCCATTTCTAGTTCACAACCGGGGTATGAGGCTCGCGAATTCACATTATAAAGCTATGCCACACAGGCGGTGCTTTGATCATCAACCACAAGACTTTACTTTTCAACAGAAGCCTTGATCATTTTCCACTTAGGCATGCCACACAGGAAATTCACTCTGTGTGTTTGATATCCATCAGTATATAACCCCTGAGCTCGTACGTCTCAGAGAAGGGCGTTAAGAAAGAGAATAAATTCTCCACCGCCAAACAGATATATATTTAATAGAAATCAATCACACAGACTAAAATCCAATGTCAGACACACAGTCTATTTACAAGTTCGTTCTGGGTCTGAACGAAACCGGAGGCACCTAGTTCCCCGCATATCCATCGATCTCCGAGTACATCTGGACGACCACCGATTGATTCCCTCATCTTGGGTGTACAGCCCAATCAAGATCATCAGTAATCACCCAAACGATGTGAAGACTTCCGGTCTTCAACCACCGTCTTCATCTTCGACCCCACGTCAAAACAGTTATTCAGAATGGGATAAACCCAGTTTTTCTGAATAACTCGCGTATATATTAAACAAGTGTTACACAAACACAACATACGCCTCATTCCAATTCAGAATATTCTTTGGGAAAGGTTCTCATTAATTTTATCAAAGATAAACTCTTTTAAATTTATTCCTTAATCTTCTTTTGAATATCAATTCAAACTAGTCGGGATTAGCGAACCACACCGGAGTAATCATTTATTTTATTCCCCAATCCCAACCTATTCATCCCATGAAGTAAAACTGGTAATACTTCATATCTAACACCACGGTGTTATCGGTAAATTCAATTACCATTTCACGTTCAAATCTAATTAAAGATTTAACTATTGCCTGGAGCAAAACAGGTGATACTCCATTCTCGATCATTTCAATCTAATTAAAGATTCATTAGAACTCCACTTAGTTTTAATCGTTAACTGGGTTAAAGAATCAGTGTCATTTAAAACACGGTTCACGATAAACCCAAAATCACATTCCATTAATTATCGGGTTAAAGAACGAGTGTTATTTAAAAAACTGTTCACGATAAACCTAAAAATCAGTGCCAGTTCAATTCCAATTAAATATCATTTAATTGTTACACTTCATTAAATCTAAATAAAAAGATTTAATCTTTTCTCAACTGGGTTCAAGAACAGTGTTGATGAAGACACCATTCATGACAAACCCAAATCACATTTGATATTAAATACAAGGCTCTGAATATAAAATATATCGGCTTGTACTCAACATCAAATTCTACGACCAACAAATATCGTATTGGAATTAACGATATATATATATATATATATATATCTTTCAAATTTCCATAACAACATCTGTATAATCACGAAATCCAACATCGAAATATTCCAAAGACAATTTCGATTCAAATCCATTCCAGTTCAATTATTGGAAATTCTGGTTATATTTCAAAACCATTTCAAACTCACTTTATTTATTTTAAAAATAAATAAATTACTATTCTAGTTCAAAACTAGTTCATTTCGATAAAAATCTATTTTTATCTTTTCAAATATGGAGTTTTTCGTCCCAATTCTTCACAAATCATTTCTTATGATTTTACACAAATTATTACTATTTTTAATAATTTTATCAAGGCCCGTACAGTCGATTTCCATCAACGGCCATCGAACTGCACTTACAGCGACCTTTTCCAAATTTGATTTGGACATAATTCCAAATCCAACCGTTAGATTTATAACTTCTCACATTCGTTAGAAAGCTCTTTTCGATACGAACCAAACGGTTCCGGTTTTAGGAGAATCCGACGGTCGGATCTCCCGCAATATCCATTCGAACTCAATGGTCGAAATTCGTGAACTGCCGCGGCGCGGCGCGTTCTATTCAGGCCGTTATATTTTATATATAAAATATACTTCGTCGATTTCAATTCAAAACGTGCTTTATAATTCGTTTTAAATTCATTTTCAAAACGGTTTCAACTTCATATTCAATTTCAAATCAAAATTGAATATTCCAATATAAATTCGTTTTAAATTCATTTCAAATTGATTTCAATTCAATTTCAATTTAATTCGAATGCAATTCCTTTCGATTTCAATTCGAATTCAATTCTATTCAATTTCAATTCGAATTCATTTCTATTCAATTTCAGTTCGAATTCACTTCTATTCAATTTCAATTCGAATTCATTTCTATTCAATTTCAATTCGAATTCTAATTCTATTCACTTTCAATTCGAATTCTAATCCTTTTCAAAATATCAGATTTTGAAATCATTTTCGATATTCATTATATAAAATGAACAAAATCGATATAAATATCGTTCACGTCAAAATGACGTCAATCTAATCAACACGGCTTTATATATTTCTATTTTCAAATATTCTATTTCAAATATTTCTTTTTCAAATATTCTATTTCAAATATTTCTTTTTCAAATATTCTATTTCAAATATTGAACGAGGCCCAATCAATTACCATATGGATTTTCTATAACACATGTATTCAGTAACAACGATGAATAATCAACCATCATCCAAGGTGCATTATACACTGTATAAGCATCAAATATAAATATTCAATGCTTATAACAGTCTGTCCATCAATCGATCGACATACAACTAACTATTGGGATTAGTGTATGTCATATATCATCCCAATACCCGTGTGGGGTTTCAAACAATCAAACACAGATTTTATTTGTGCAGTTGGGCGATGTGTAAAATTTATCGTCCCCATCAATATCGGGCAAATGTGTGTATACAAACAAATCGTTCGATTTGTTTATATTAATTTATTTCATTTCATATACACGTTAAAAATTCTATTTTTAACTATAAAATATTTTGTTTCATTTCACATCACATCACACAATCAACTACACATCAAAATCAAACAAACAAGCATACAAGCCGTCCATGGTCTGTGGACGACGGGTGTCGGGTGCTACTAAACACCATCTGCATCCTAGTATATATTTTAACTAGAAAATAGAATTAAAAGGTGAGAAGTTCTCACAGATTAGCTAATCCAATCCCGCGACTCTTCTTATGTAGAAATCTTCGTTGTTCTTGCCTCTTGTCACTTTCTCTGCCCGTATTCTCTACATATGTAAAAATCAAATTTTTACTTTGCTATTCAATATATAAAAATCGAATTTTTACTTCGCTATTCAATATATAAAAATCGAATTTTTACTTCGCTATTCAATATATAAAAATCGAACTTTTACTTCGCTATTCAATATATAAAAATCGAATTTTTACTTCGCTACTTCATATATATAAAAAACGAATTTTTACTTCGCTATTCAATATATAAAAATCGAATTTTTACTTTGCTATTCAATATATAAAAATCATATTTTTATTTCGCTATTCAATATATAAAAATCATATTTTTATTTCGCTATTCAATATATAAAAATCATATTTTTATTTTGCTATTCAATATATAAAAATCATATTTTTATTTCGCTATTCAATATATAAAAATCATATTTTTATTTCGCTATTCAATATATAAAAATCATATTTTTATTTCGCTATTCAATATATAAAAATCATATTTTTATTTCGCTATTCAATCAAAACCATATGTATATAAATTAAAAATCGTATCTTTTATATGATAAAAATTCAATCTTTATGTGACAAAAATTACCATCCTTATGGTGTTAAAACCAGATTTTTATAGCGCCTAAAAGTCAGATTTTTATTAAATAAAATAACATAAAACAAAATTTGAAAAAAAACTTACTGTTATTTGGAGAGGGGGGAAGAACGGAGTCGAGGAGGGGATCGGGGCTGCGCGCACAGGGGGTGGGGGAGATTGGGCTGACCGGCGGCGGCCTTCAGGGGAGGAGGCGTGTGTTTCTGGCGTTGGTCGATTTGGGGGAAGGGGTGGGGCTCACGCTCGACGGGAAAGAAGGGTAGGGGGGTCCGGCAGCAGGTGGAGGTGGTGGAGGGCGGGTCTTGGCCGGCCACGGCGACTGGAGGCTACAGCGTCGAGGTTCGAGCGATTTTTTTTTTAATTTCTTTTAAAACTGATCGTGAAGGGAAGAGTGGGGGGGAGGGGCTTAAGTGAAAGAATTTTAATTAATTTAATTTATTTTCCCCCTTTAAAGTTGACTTTTCACTCGAACTCGAAACACGACCCAATGGTTGTCGTCTCTAGCTAATTACCCCCATTCCGAACACAATGGGATATGTTTCGCATGCCAATTCGCTTGTTATGATCAGTTTTCGTTAAATTTTAAATATAGATCAGTATATATTCAATTTGAACGCACATCTCAATTTACCGGAGCCACATACGAACTCTAAAAATTCCAGAAAAATTATTTCTAGCTTCGTATTGACGATACGGTCCTAACAAAACTAGTTTCGTCGAATTCTGAGATCGTTTGAAAAATGGCCATTTTCCAGTCGATTAAAATCAACTGAAACTGGTCAAACACGTTTTCCTTTGCCATGCTCACATATTGATTCGAAAAATTATGAAATTTGAAACCTAGCGATAACTTGACATCACGGATCCAACAAACATGGTTTCGTCGAAATCCGAGGTCGTTTGCAAAAATTCCATTTTTAAGGGCCTGAATTCTATAGCGACTATTCAGAATTTTCAACTGGGCATATCTTTTGATCCCCGCTATGAAATCTCAATTTTTCGGATCCGTTGGAAAGATATTCACCAATAGATTCAAATATTTTTGGTTTCACTAAAATCTTGTTTATTTTGAATCCTGCACATCCGTTTGAAATCGAATTATCGAACTACCGCGCCATTTTCAATTCCTTTTATAAATATAAATAAATATTTATATTCTATCGTCGATTCAAACGAATATAAACGTTCGAATTATATTCAAAATAAATTTCTCGTCGATTTTATTTAAAATAATTCATTTAAATAATCAAAATTCGCTAAAATTGCCAAAATAAAAATTTTAAACTGGCCTAGATTTCCGGGTTATTACAGCTATTCAGTTTCAGAATACAGATCCCAGAATTCAAGACCGCTCTGTAATTTGTAAGTTCACGTTACTTTCAGAAATAAAAGTTAATCGTGATTCTGACGTTGTAATAAATCTAGATCGGAGATTATGCCTATTTCTATCTGTCTTTCTATATCCATTAGATCTATCTCATTGATAATATTATGTCCATTCTTTGTCTCTTCTTTCCTTCTTCCCTTTTTGTTTTATATAGCCATGCTACTGCGAGCCTGAGCCAAATCTCATAAGAGATGAACGCACGTTGGAAATAAAATTGGGCATAATATATGATTTGAACATGACTAACGCTAAAATTGGGAAAGTATTAAATTATGTATATCTGAGCATAACTGATTTGTAACGGATTTGAGGACATAACACATGTTGTATCCAAAACATAAAGTGTATCGAACATATGACTTGAGATTTGAGGCATAAAGTATTGGACATATGACTTGAGATTTAAGGCATAAAGTATATTGGACATATAACTTGGGATTTGGGGCGTAAATTGAACTGTAAACATGTAAGTTCAAGTTATTTTCAGATTTAAACACCTAATAGTGATTTTGGCATATAATGAAATGGATCTAAGTCCATGCTTGATGATAAGACAAATCTTTTAGATTAATTCCTATCTTTCTACTGAATCAATGATTTATATGTCTAGGAAGTTATTATTCAATCATGCCTGTCTTTGTTGGACATCTAGGTTCATGATGTTATTTATATCAATTCTATATGTCTATGAGGTTATTTCTGTTAGTTTGTTTCAGATCTATCTTTGTTATACCCCAACTCTAATAGATCTGTAATCCTCTTAGGTCCAAAATATTTGATAGATCTACCATTTTAATGCCTGTTTTATGCCTACTCTCGTTTATGTTCCTCTTTCGTCCCCTTTATTTTATGAATCTAGATTAACCCCGAATCTGGACTGAAACTTATTATACGTGCGATTGGAATGCGGGGGTAATGGGGAATAGTCTATTTGGTAATGGTGGAACATAATTTTGTAACTTATGATTTGGGGCATAATTTTCCTTTGTTGTGAACTTGGGGTGTTGGGGCATGACTATTAGTACAAACTTGGGAAGATTAGATGTAGCCTAATTTGAGTAATAGCTCGAAATAGAATTTGGGGGCTATAACTTGCAATTAGCTTTGTTGGGCATAACTTGAGAATTGGAACATGACTGGTTGGGATAATTAGCATATAAATCTAGACTTGGACATTTATGGAAAATGTGGAATAAGATGAAATTGACAACAGTTGTGAATAATTTACATATAAACTATAAATATGTATATTAGTGAAAAGACGAATGTGCCTAACCCGAGGTTAGATTGATTTATGGTGTAAAACTGCCTGGAACCGCCCGGCACATCTAGTAACCACAAAGACACCTATCTAATGTGAGAGGTTAGTGCAACATGCCCAAGAAAAATCCAAGGTTAGATTGAGTTGTGGTGTAAAACTGCCCGGAACCGCCCGGCACATCCAGTAACCACAACAACACATATCGGTTGGTGCATTAATAAATCAATTAATGCTAATGAACAAGATGAATAACTAGGGTTAAGTTCATAGGAAAACTTAACCAATATAACATGAGTGACTAGGGTTAAGTTCATAGGAACACTTAACCAATATAACATGAATGACTAGGGTTAAGTAATAAGAACACTTAGCCAATATAACACGAATGACTAGGGTTAAGTTAATGAGAAACACTTAACCAGTATAGCATGATGAATGGGTAGGGTTAAGTAATAAGAAACATTTAACCAATATAAATTGATTTGTGATAAGGTCAAGTTAAAAACAAGAGGGAAACACTTAACCAATATAACTTGATTTGTGGTAGGGCTACGTTAACACAAGAAGGCAACACTTAACCAAAATAACATGACAAGTAGGTGGGCTAAGTTAACTTGAATTGATTGATGACACTTAACCAATACAGCATGATGAACACGTGGGGTAAAGTAAACAAGAAAACACTTAACCAATATAACTTGATGAACGAACGGGGTTAAGTTAATAAGAAATACTTAACCAACATCACACGACGAATGGGTGGGTTAAGTTAACATGGATGGACAACACTTAACCAATATGACAAAATGTGCGGGACGGTTAAGTACATATCGGGTTGGTGGGTAATATTAGTACATATAGGCCCACAAACTTAACGGTTAAATAAACATGCTTGAACCGATGGGAGGGTTAAGTACATCTCATGTAAGTGGGTAATATTAGCACATATAGGCCCACAAACTTAACCGTTAAATAAACATGCTAGAATTGGTGGGAGGGTTAAGTACATCTCGTGTAGGTGGGTAATATTTGTATATATAGGCCCATAAACTTAACCAGCAGAAAACCCTAGTAACGGGGACCCATTTCAGCAGTAACCCACATAGATGTATCATGGTACCCTGAACTAGGCAGGGTGGGGCACGATTACTTGGCTAATTATAAACGGTCAAAACAGCGGCAGGGGGTACGTCAGTGTAGGTTACGACGGTTTATGGGCATGCACGTACTCCGTAGTGGGAAAAAGCAGGCCCTGGGTACTAGTAGTTATACACTGTGCATCTTGAATCGTATCGGGTCGCTATCATAAGGATTGATACACCTTATGGTTGGACTAGCACAGGGTATCTGCACGCAAGAGAGGGCCGATTGACACAGACACAAGAGAAATGAATACAAGTAGGGAGCCGATCGATAGGGTAGTAAGGGTACATCTAACATGTCCATGGCAATTAGGCAGATTGAGGTGGAATCCTCACGATAGATGTACACCTGAAGGCTACCATACTTTATGGGGATTGGGATCACGTTATCATTTTATACAGATTACTAGTTGGGACACTACTTAGGTGGTGCAGAGACATATATAAAAATCAGAATAGCAAGGTAGTAGCGAAGCAGAGAAAGAGTGGAAGCGCATTCAGTTTATCTTGCCTTAACATATCTATTCTAATCGTATGTTATCTTGTTATCCCTGTTATCACGGTATTGTCTTATATTTAGTTTATTCATGTCATGATGCTTTTGCCTGTTTATATGCTGAGAGTCACTGAACTTACCAGACTTATGTCTGACCTAGTTTTGTTTCGCCTCTTTTCTTTCGCCCCCCCCCCCCCAACCCAGGTTCACAGGGAGGAAATGTTACCACTTAGCTCAGTTTTCTTTCCAAGCTCGAAGATAGTCGATGTATTGCTTTGGACTCTCTCTTCCACTGCTATGGCTAGTTCATGCTTTATTGGAGAATATCATTGTTGTTTTTATGCTTCTTTTATATTTCGAAGATCTTAAATCAAGACAGAAGTTCTATGTATTACTTTTAAGTATGATTGAGACAACTGTTGTAAAAGCTTGACTGAACCATATTGTTTATAAAATGACTTTATTTTCCGCTGCTTTATTTGTCTGTCTTGTAATTTATCTGCATCTTTTACCTAAAATGCTCCACCAAAGTTAAGGCATTCCCTTTGTGAGTGACCTTAACGGAGGTGGGGTGTTTCACTTGGTATCAGAGCAGAAGTTTACTGGATCAGATAAAAGATTTGAAAAATTATTTTCAAAACGGTTTTAAAAGAAGCATTTTCAAAAGAAATTTTGGTTTTAAAGGCATATTCCCCAAAGCCATAAGCACTTTCTTTAGATCCTCTGTTTGAATCCTTGTTTCCTTCTTTCCTGAGTGTCCGGGGCTCTTGGCTTTCTGGGAGGTAACCTCATCACAACATGGTTTTGTAGGCTCGATGAGGCTACGACACTTGTCAAAGGGCGAAGAAGTGCCCAACCTCCATCCATAGTCGTAATAGTTTCACCTACAGCTAATTCTCTTCCAAGCTTTGTTGGGTTTCCCGTGCGATGGAGGCAACGTTCGAAAGGCTTGTCAACATGGTTCACAAAGAAGGTAAAGAGAAAGAGGCAAAAGTGGAAGAATCACAAACAAGGGATTGGAATATAAGAAGGGCGGAGGAAATAATAGATCCCGCAACAAGAGGAAGTATCTTTTCTGCGGTATAGCGGGTCATTTAATTATAGGAAGTAAAAGACAAGTGGTTGTTTTCAGCATGGTGAGGCAGGGCATCTTATGAAAGATTTCCCAGAGGACAAGGACAAGAACAAAGGACAGGATTTTCTGGAAGGCAAGTGCATGCTTTCACCGCCAGCGTACCTGAGAGAAAGATAGTAAAGTTTAGTTTTTCTTTTTGATCATCCTGTTAGTACTCTTTTTGACTTCAATGCTTCACATTCGCTCATATCTGCTTCCATAGTTGAGTCTCTGCACCTTAGAACTAGTATAATAGAAGATCCCATTATTTTCTCAAATCTGGTTGGTGGTTCGTCTCATTTATCTTTGGTTTGTAAGGGTTTGAGAATATCTATATTAAGGATTGAGTTTAAGTGTAACGCTTATGTTTTGGTTTCATAGGCAATGGGTTGATTCTAGGCATGGATTGGTTAGCTAGTAATTGTGAAAGGAGGGTAGTTAGACTTTCGACTTGCCTCGGGAATACCCTCGAAATTTCGTGCGATCCTAAGGGATCAGTTTGTCTTAGGTGCCTAGAATCACTTTATGTATTTATCAACGATTTTCGATCCGTTGGAGTAGTCCATTAGTACACAGATGTTTTTGATTAAGGTTAGGGGTTTGTCCCCTAAAACATGAGGTATATTTCCACATATATCAAGTTGACAATGCAAAGCCAGTTATGTGATCAACGACAGTTTTGGAGCATGATTGGCGAGGATAGCCAGAGTCGGTTAAGTGCTCAATTGTTTGGTTGTTTTGCTAGTATCATCTCACATAAATCATCCAAATTCGGAGGAGGTATTCCTTGGGTACTTGTTTGATATTGGTTTAGGCATTTGGGGCTTGTACTTGAGGGATGTCGAGTTCGACTAGGATGGTTTGTATGAGAAATAAATGGTTGTGGTAGGCGCCCGAAGTAAGAATGACCTTAAGAGGGGTAAAAAGTACATAGCAACCTTTAGCTTTAGACCCTCAGATTTGTAACATGATGGATAAGCTAAGTAGAGGAGAGACCTCTAATCATCTTAGTATATACACTTGGTATCAAGGATAGCATATGTTTATCTTGGAAAGATAGTTCGACTACATTGGATACCCTCTAGCATAGTAAATGATCGAGGTCCTATCTTTACTAGTGGGTTTTGGAAATGGAGGTCAAGAAGCTTCGCAATCGTGAAGTTAAATTAGTTAAGGTACAGTGGAGTGAAGCTCAAGAAGATGCGACTTAGAAGACTAAAGACTAGATACGCGCATCATACCCTTTTGAGGGTATATCCTTGATCTCTTTTTTCTAGGAATTTTATGCATACTTGTTTCTATCTTTTTAGGTGTATCCGCTAGGTCATGCCTTCAATCCTTAGGTAGAAGCCAATGGATGTAAACATGTGTTTGAGACATGTTATTGTCGGTGGATGCAAGTGGTTGCAAGTGATTGCTAGTGGGTGCTCGTGGATGCATATACCCACAATAGGCACTAGATCAGCTCAGTCACTTTCATATTGCATATGAATGTATTTGTATATGGATTGAGACTTGATGTGTTATCATATGGATGTTGCATATGGATGAGTGAATATGCACACATATAGTATTTACATGATTAGGGATATTTGCATACATATTGGACGCATGACACTCTCATGATTCGCATTAAGGAGGTCAACTGGATCAGTAGACCGCCTGATTTTGCATTAGATAAGAGACTTATACACACACTCTGCATATGTTCATACGGCATTAGAAACCTTTTACGGACAATGGACGCCTGTGATTGAATGGTTGAGTAGTTGGATGTTGGATGTTAGGATATACATTCTTCCTAACTTGAAGATTTCGAGGACGAAATCCTTTAAGGAGGGGAGAATGTAACACCCCGTATTTTCTATGAACATTAAAATAACAAATTCAAGTATACTTAATTTTTAAGAGAAGAATTAAGGGAAATGGGTTACGTCATTGCATTCGTCTCGGAATTCTACTTGAGATAGAGCCTGAGTTTGCGTAAATCGGACTCCGTATGAAGAAGTTATGACCTTCAGAAGTTTCAGAGATTTAAATAAAACAACTCAGGTTTGATATTCGAAATTCAAATCACACACCCGGGCTGGGCGGACAATTTCCCGCCCAGGACCCACGTCGACCAGGGGGTCGACCTGGGTCACACAGATCGACCAGGGGGTCGACCTCCCCTCTATTTCCAGATCCGAGGACAGATTCATTTTTCTGCATTTGGACGCCCGTTCTGACGAGATTCGTTGATCCCTATGCTGTATAAACACCCCTAAGACTACAGTTTTCTCTACACAACTTCATTGCGCCTATGCTTTACCCTAATTCATATCAAAATAAATCAAAGACGGGGTTATGCTGCTCAAGTAGAATCAAGTTAGAATTCAAATAAAGATTCAAAGGCTAATTCAACGGCTTCAACAACTATTTTCAAAGAATCAAATCAAATCTAAATTAGAAGAACAAATAGTCTACTTCAAGGGAGAGCTATTCAGTTTCAGAATACAGATCCCAGAATTCAAGACCACTCTGTAATTTGTAAGTTCACATTACTTTCAGAAATAAAAGTTAATTGTGATTCTGACATTGTAATAAATCGGGATCTGAGATTATGCCTATTTCTATATGTCTTTCTATATCCATTGGATCTATCTCGTTGATAATATTATGTCCATTCTTTGTCTCTTCTTTCCTTCTTCCCTTTTTGTTTTATAAAGCCAGGCTACTGCGAGCCTGAGCCAAATCTCATAAGAGATGGACGTACGTTGGAAATAAAATTGGGCATAATATATGATTTGAACATGACTAACGCTAAAATTGGGAAAGTATTAAATTATGTATATCTGGGCATAACTGATTTCTAACGGATTTGAGGACATAACACATGTTGTATCCAAAACATAAAGTGTAACACCCCGCCTCCGCTAGGGTCACTCGCAATGGAATGCACTAGCTTTAGAGGGGCATTATTGGTAAACATGCACAGAAATATCACAAGACAGAACATATAACATAGCGGAAGTAAAATCGAACTTTTATAAACATTAATAATTAAGGTCTAAAGCCTTTTACATCAGAGTACATCAAAACCTGTCTTGCCATAGTAAAGAAGCATAAAGACTTTTTCATAAATTATTCCCCAAGTAAAAACAGTAAAGTAGCCATAGCCAAGAAAAGTCCAAGCCATCCATGATGACCTTCAAGCAGAAGAAGTCCGAACTAAGCAGCAGTGTTTCCTCCCTGTAACCTGGGGGGGAACGGAAGAAAGGAGGCGAAACAAAACGGGTCAGTCAAAAAGACTGAGTAAGCCCTATCTACTATTAGTATAGAAACTAGTAAAGTTAACTGTCATGAGAAACTGAGATGATCATAAGCATGATAACAAGATAGATAAGCTAAATCCAAATAACAGGATGAACTACTGAACTCAGGTAAACTAAGGTGTCATGATAAATCACGATGTCAAGATAAAACAAGGTATTACATCGTCAGGTTTCTATCAAGTATAATATCCCCAAGATATCTATCACGTATAACGTCCTATGTATCTATCCTGTATATCCGCTCTGCACCTCTCGTACTAGTGTCCCAACCCGCGTCATGTGTTAATGTGACGGCAAGGAATTTCGCTCGGTCCGAACCAGTCGCTAAACCGATCCAGGCCGTTCGAAACGCCCTATCGTTGAGAACACGACAAAATAGAACGCATACAGAAGAACATCTCATTGTATATTACAACAATGCATCAGATTACAAGAATATACAGAGTATAATCAAATAAATATTACACATAAATATCAGAGATTTAAATTACATTTAAATAAATTGCAGCGGAAAATAATACAATATACAACTAGAAGAGATATACGGATACAAAGCTTTCCGGATATCATTCCAGCTGTAAACCAGGATCCTGTGAATATAAATCTGCAAAACCAAAACTACTAGCTGCCCGTGTCAAAATAGGGGCACCCAGAGTTTAGGTTAAAACAATAAACTCCAGGTCAGTCATGTGACTGGTGTGAGAACTAAAACAGTTATTAATCTTTACTTTAAATCATTAGGTAAATCAAGGGACCACGCCGTATAACACGGAACGGGTTTCCTCCCAAGAATACCAGTGCATAAAACAAACAGCGCAATGCTAAATAAAGAAAAATGAAGCTGTTATAAGACCCAGGTCCTATCACACAATGCAACGCAAGCCGGGGGATAGGGTTTTCCCTTATAACAGCCAAAGAATGCTTGATACGTTTAAAACAAATCATTTGATACTATTATAAGTGCATAGTGTATAAAACACTTCAAATCATAAGTATCAATCATAGGCGGCATGGGTACCATATATCATGTCGCCATATATAGGTTTACAAATAAAACCGCAAATGTCACGTATTTGGAAATTGGATTTCCATCTATGAACCAAGGCAAAAGATAGTCCTCAACCGATTCGAGACGCTCTAGCCCGCCCCTCATGAACAGCCGCAACTGCCCCTTGGATCGTCAGGGCCGGTCCACCGATGTGGATTATTATGCCTGAACACTACGTCGCCCCACCCTATGGGGTGTAAGTCTGGTCCGTCAGCCGACCAGAATGCATCGGCCGAAACTGATATAACCGAGGCGCCTCGCAACAGCCACAACCACATAAGTCAAACTCGTCAGGGCGTGTAAAACCACTGACGCCACTTCTAGCTAGAAAGAAACGCAAGTCCTCCCTGAGGTCCGTCTCCCGTTTTTGGTTCATACCGGGTGTGAAACACGCGAGGTAAACGTTACACAAAGCTACGCCACAAAGGCCGTGCTTTGATCATCACCACAAGACTTTGCTTTTCAACAGAAGCCTTGATCATTTGTATCTTAGCATGCCACACAGGCAAACCATCCTATGCAACCGATATCAGTCACACAGAATGAAATCCGATGTCAGACACACAGTCCATTTACAAGTCCGTCCTGGGTCTGAACGAAACCGGAGGCACCTAGTACCCCGCATATCCATCGATCTCCAAGTACGTCTGGACGATCACTAACTGTTTCCATCTTCTTGGGTGTACAGCCCAATCAAGATCATCAGTAATTACCCAAACGACGTGAAGACTTCCGGTCTTCGACCATCGTCTTCATCTTCGACTTATCGTCGTATCAGTTATTCAGAATGGGATAAACCCGGTCTTTCCGAATAACTCGCGTATATTTTAAATAAGTGTTACACAAACACAACATACGCCTCATTCCAATTCATTAGTCACTAACCGTAAATTAATCAAGAGAATAATTCCCCAAATATTAACCCCGAAGGCCGAAACCAACATCAGATCAATACCCAGAAAACCATTCTGCTTGGCCAACCGACAGTTAGTTTCTAAATTTCACATTCATAGGGAAAGGTTCCCATTAATTTTATCCAAGATAAATTCCTTGAATTTATGTTTGAATCTCAATTCGAACTAGTCGGGATTAGCGAACCTTACCGAAGTAATCATTTGTTTTAATTTCCCAATCCCAACCTATTCATCCCATGAAGTAAAACTGGTTATACTTCATATCTAACACCACAGTGTTATCGGTAAATTCAATTACCATTTCACGTTCAAATCTAATTAAAGATTTAACTATCGCCTGGAGCAAAACTGGTGATACTCCATTTTCGATCATTTCAGTCTAATTAAAGATTCATTAAAACTCCGCTTAGTTTTAATCTTCGACTGGGTTAAAGAATCGGTGTCATTTAAAACACGGTTCACGATAAACCCAAAATCACATTCCATTAATTATCGGGTTAAAGAACAAGTGTTATTTAAAACACTGTTCACGATAAACCCAAAAATCAATATTGATTCAATTCCAATTAAATGTTATTTAATTGGTACACTTCATTAAATCTAAATAAAAAGATTTAATCTTTTCTCAACTGGGTCCAAGAACAGTGTTAGTGAAGACACTATTCACGACAAACCCAAATCACATTTGATATTCAATATAAGGCTCTGAATAGAAAATATATCGGCTTATATTCAATATCAAATTCTACGACTAACAAATGTTGTATTGGAAATAACGATATAAATATATATCTTTCAAATTTCCATAACAACACCTGTATAATCACGAATTCCAACATCGAAATATTCCGAAGACAATTTCGATTCAAATCCACTCCAATGCAATCATTGGATATTCTGGTTATTTTCAAAACCCTTTTCAAATTCAATTTATTTATTTAAAAATAAATAGAATTATATTTCTAGTTCAAAACTAGTTCAATTCGATAAAAGTCTATTTTTATCTTTTCAAATATGGAGTTTTTCATCCCAAATCTTCACAAATCATTTCTTATGATTTTACACAAATTATTACTATTTTTAATAATTTTATCAAGGCCCGTACAGTCGATTTCCATCAATGGCCATCGAACTGCACTTACAGCGACCTTTTTCAAATTTGATTTGGACATAATTCCAAATCCAACCGTTAGATTTCTAATTTCTAATATTCGTTAGAAAGCTCTTTTCGATACGAACCCAACGGTTCCGGTTTTAGGAGAATCCGACGGTCGGATCTCCCGTAATGCCCGTTTGAAATAAATGGTCGAAATTCGCGAACTGCCGCGGCGCGGCGCGTTCTATTCAGGCCATTATATTATATATATAATATATATAATATATATATCGTCGATTTCTATTTAAAACGAATTATATAAATAGTTTTGAATTCGTTTCAAAAACATTTTCAACTTCCTTTTCAATTCAAATCACAATTGAATTCTTCTTTATAGATTCGTTTTAAAATTCATTTCTATTCGATTCAAATTTCAATTCAATTTGAATTCGTTTTCAATTCAATTCATTTCGAAATCGTTTTCAATTCAATTCATTTCGAAAACGTTTTTAATTCAATTCATTTCGAAATCGTTTTCAATTCAATTCATTTCGAAATCGTTTTCAATTCAATTTGAATTTGTTTTCAATTCAATTCATTTCGAAATCGTTTTTAATTCAATTTGAATTCGTTTTCAATTCAATTCATTTCGAAATCGTTTTCAATTAAATTTGAATTCGTTTTCAATTCAATTCATTTCGAAATCGTCTAAAATCGATATAAATATCGTTCACGTCAAAATGGCGTCAAACTAATCAACACGACTTCATAAATTTCTATTTTCAAATATTCTATTTCAAATATTTCTATTTCAAATATTTCCATTTCTAAACTGGAATGAGGCCCAATCAATTACCATATAAAATTAATTATATGGATTTTCACACAACACATGTATATAATAGCATTGAAAAATGATCAACCATCAACCAAAGTGCACTACACTGTATAAGCATCAAATATAGATATCTAACGCTTATAACAGCCTGTCAATCGATCGATCGACATATTTAATCAATTAGGATGAGTGAACTTCAAATTTCATCCCAACACCCGTGTGGGGTTTTCAAACAATCAAACACAGATTTTAGTTGTGTAGTTGGGCGATGTGTAAAATTTATCGTCCCAATCAATGTCATTCAAATAAGTGTACATAAACAAACCATCTGGTTTGAAAATGAATATTTATTTATTCACATTCACGATATTCATATTCACGTTAAAAATTATATTTTTAACGATAAAACATTTTATTTCAACATATGAATTTCTATTATTCATTTACAAAATAAAATGATATTTTTATTTTCTAACATATTTTAGAAAATTTCGGCGGCATAACGGCACGATACTAGAAACGGGACGAGGCCTAGCCTTATCCCCGGTCTAGTGAAGGCCCACGCCATTCACACATCAATCAAATTCACCCAACAACCAAATCCAAATCAAATCATATAACTAAGCTATGCAACCAAACAAACAAGTCCATGGTCTGTGGACGATTGTGTCGGGTGCTACTAAGCACCGTCTGCATCCTAGTATATATATAACTAGAAAATAAATTGAAGAGTGAGAAATTCTCACAGATAGCTATCCAAATCTCCACGGCACTTCATTGATAGAAATCTTCATCGCTATCGCATCTTCGTCAGCTTCGTCGCCCGTAGCCACTACATATATAAAAATCGAATTTTGACTTCGTTATTCAATATATAAAAATCACATTTTTAATTCGAAGTTCAATATATAAAAATCCCATTTTTATCTCGATGTTCAATATATAAAAATCCCATTTTTATCTCGATGTTCAATATATAAAAATCCCATTTTTATCTCGATGTTCAATACATAAAAATTCTATTTCAAATCAGTTTTTGCTCTTTAAAAAAAACCAGTTTTTAAATCTTATAAAAAATCAGTTTTTACTAAACTAAAAAATCAGTTTTTACTAAACTAAAAATCAGTTTTTACTAAACTAAAAATCAGTTTTTAAATTCATAAAAATAATTTAAACAAATAAGAAAAAAAAACTTATAGGAGGGGGGGGGGGGGTCTTCCGTCGCCGAACAGCAGCAGGGGGGGTGGTCTTCATCGCCGAACAGCAGCAAAGGGGGGGGTCTTCATCGCCGAACAGCAGCAAAGGGGGGGGGTGGTTCTGCGATGCAAGAGGAAGGAGGAAGGCGAGGAGCGAAGGTGGAAGAAGAGGGTACGGTGGCGGCGGGGTAGAGGGCGGCGCGACTGGGGATTAGGGCTTCGATTCGAAGGCTAGCGAGAGAAGAGAGAGGGAAGGGAGAAGGAGAAGGAGGCGGGGGAGCGACGGAGGCTGGAGGTCGGCTGCGCCTGTGGCGCGGCGGTCGGTGATGGGCGGAGGAGCGCCTCCCTCTTTTTTTTTTTTTTCGTTTAATTCTGAAATGAACTAACGGGGGGGGGGTATATGAAAAAAAAGGTTTTATATTTTTAATTTATTTTATTTTTATTTTATCCCAAGGAGTTGACTTTTTATTCGACTCCGAAACGAGGCCCACCGACTGTCGCCCATAGCGTTTTACCCCTATTCCGAACTCAATGGGATATGTATCGCAAGCTGATTCGATTGTCTCGATAAGTTTCCGTTGAATTTATATTTAAATCGCTATATTGAATTTTAACGTACATTTCAAATTACCGGGGTCACATACTAACTCTAAAAATTTCAGAAAAATATTTTCTAGCTTCATATTGACGATACGGTCCTAACAAAACTAATTTCGTCGAATTCTGAGACCGTTAGAAAAATGGCCAATTTCCAGTCGATTAAAATCAACTGAAACTGGTCAAACGCGTTTTCCTTTGCCACGCTCACATATTGATTCGAAAAATTATGAAACTTGAAACCTAGCAATAGTTTGACATCACGGACCCAACAAAAGTGGTTTCGTCGAAATCCGAGGTCATTTGCAAAATGTCCATTTTTAAGGGCCTGAATTCCATAGCGACTATTCAGAATTTTCAACTGGACATATCTTTTCATTCTCGCTACGAAATTTTTGATTTTTCGGATTCGTTGGAAAGATATTCACAATTAGATCCCATTATTTTTGGTTTCACTAAAATCCGGATTGTTTTGCACCCGGTACATTCAATTGAAGTTTGAAATCGAATTATCGAACTACCGCGCCATTTTCAATTCTATTTATAATTATATATAAATATTTATATTCTAACGACGACGCGTATAATATATACGTTCTATTTATATTCAAAATAAATTTCTCGTCGATATTATTTAAAATAATCCATTTTAAATATTCAAAATTCGATAAAATTGCCAAAATAAAAATTTTAAACTGGCCCAGATTTTCGGGTTGTTACAATCTCCCCCACTTAAAACTTTTCGTCCCCGAAAAGGAACAAAGTCGAAAGTGGTTTGATTATTCAGCTCTACGATCGATCAGGCTTCCATTCTCCAACTCTTTAGTTTCTGAGAATTTTCAAAATTTCAAAAATTTGGCTAACACCCTAAATTTTTGAAAAATTTCGCCATAACCTCCCCTGCACCGGGAGCATCGGGGAATTTCAAATAGCTTCCCCGGTCCTTCAGATCTCAAAAAGAAAAAGAAAAATCCAAGCGGCTAGCCAATAGGCTCACAAAATCATCATCACCCAAACAAAACAGGAAATTATGTAGTAAACATGTACCTATTTGTCGGGCAAACAAATTTTATTCTCTGGCTCTAGCCTCCTTGCTATGACCTGTTCAATGATATATATGTATATGCAAACAAATGCGACCAAATTTCAATACAATTCAATATTTGATCAAATTAGGCATAATGGTTCAAAATTACCAAACAATTAAACAAACAACACAAACATCAATCAATTAGTGAATTAGAGTCTCAAATTCGTAATTTGATATATATACAAAAATCAGATTTTTGATGCCAAATCACAACAATAGGCCCTATCTAATTTTGGTTCTCACACCAGTCTAATGGAAATATATAAATATCACACCTTCGACACTCGAATATAAATACTGGCGACAGTGCCCCATCACCAGAATTATTCCCGGGCACTAGGGGGATTCTATATCTACCCAATATATTAAAACTTCGAACACACGTTTGCAAGACATATATGCAAAATCTTTATATACTGGATTGCCCAATTCAATTTCAAAATAAATAATCAAATACGAATAGTTGATTTATATTTTCAAAACAAAATTGGTTTTCATTTTTAAAAAAAAATATACTCTTCACACTCGTTCTAGGATACTACTGATCCCATCTCTAACGAATCATTCCCATTGGATTTTACTAATCCAATATCTGATGAATCCTTTCGTATGGTTCTAATGTGCCTTGTTCTCTACCTTTGTAAACCAAAGCTCTGATACCAACTGTGACGGCAAGGAATTTCGCTCGGTCCGAACCAGTCGCTAAACCGATCCAGGCCGTTCGAAACGCCCTATCGTTGAGAACACGACAAAATAGAACGCATACAGAAGAACATCTCATTGTATATTACAACAATGCATCAGATTACAAGAATATACAGAGTATAATCAAATAAATATTACACATAAATATCAGAGATTTAAATTACATTTAAATAAATTGCAGCGGAAAATAATACAATATACAACTAGAAGAGATATACGGATACAAAGCTTTCCGGATATCATTCCAGCTGTAAACCAGGATCCTGTGAATATAAATCTGCAAAACCAAAACTACTAGCTGCCCGTGTCAAAATAGGGGCACCCAGAGTTTAGGTTAAAACAATAAACTCCAGGTCAGTCATGTGACTGGTGTGAGAACTAAAACAGTTATTAATATTTACTTTAAATCATTAGGTAAATCAAGGGACCACGCCGTATAACACGGAACGGGTTTCCTCCCAAGAATACCAGTGCATAAAACAAACAGCGCAATGCTAAATAAAGAAAAATGAAGCTGTTATAAGACCCAGGTCCTATCACACAATGCAACGCAAGCCGGGGGATAGGGTTTTCCCTTATAACAGCCAAAGAATGCTTGATACGTTTAAAACAAATCATTTGATACTATTATAAGTGCATAGTGTATAAAACACTTCAAATCATAAGTATCAATCATAGGCGGCATGGGTACCATATATCATGTCGCCATATATAGGTTTACAAATAAAACCGCAAATGTCACGTATTTGGAAATTGGATTTCCATCTATGAACCGAGGCAAAAGATAGTCCTCAACCGATTCGAGACGCTCTAGCCCGCCACTTAGGAACAGCCGCAACTGCCCCTTGGATCGTCAGGGCCGGTCCACCGATGTGGATTATTATGCCTGAACACTACGTCTCCCCACCCTATGGGGTGTAAGTCTGGTCCGTCAGCCGACCAGAATGCATCGGCCGAAACCGATATAACCGAGGCGCCTCGCAACAGCCACAACCACATAAGTCAAACTCGTCAGGGCGTGTAAAACCACTGACGCCACTTCTAGCTAGAAAGAAACGCAAGTCCTCCCTGAGGTCCGTCTCCCGTTTTTGGTTCATACCGGGTGTGAAACACGCGAGGTAAACGTTATACAAAGCTACGCCACAAAGGCCGTGCTTTGATCATCACCACAAGACTTTGCTTTTCAACAGAAGCCTTGATCATTTGTATCTTAGCATGCCACACAGGCAAACCATCCTATGCAACCGATATCAGTCACACAGAATGAAATCCGATGTCAGACACACAGTCCATTTACAAGTCCGTCCTGGGTCTGAACGAAACCGGAGGCACCTAGTACCCCGCATATCCATCGATCTCCAAGTACGTCTGGACGATCACTAACTGTTTCCATCTTCTTGGGTGTACAGCCCAATCAAGATCATCAGTAATTACCCAAACGACGTGAAGACTTCCGGTCTTCGACCATCGTCTTCATCTTCGACTTATCGTCGTATCAGTTATTCAGAATGGGATAAACCCGGTCTTTCCGAATAACTCGCGTATATTTTAAATAAGTGTTACACAAACACAACATACGCCTCATTCCAATTCATTAGTCACTAACCGTAAATTAATCAAGAGAATAATTCCCCAAATATTAACCCCGAAGGCCGAAACCAACATCAGATCAATACCCAGAAAACCATTCTGCTTGGCCAACCGACAGTTAGTTTCTAAATTTCACATTCATAGGGAAAGGTTCCCATTAATTTTATCCAAGATAAATTCCTTGAATTTATGTTTGAATCTCAATTCGAACTAGTCGGGATTAGCGAACCTTACCGAAGTAATCATTTGTTTTAATTTCCCAATCCCAACCTATTCATCCCATGAAGTAAAACTGGTTATACTTCATATCTAACACCACAGTGTTATCGGTAAATTCAATTACCATTTCACGTTCAAATCTAATTAAAGATTTAACTATCGCCTGGAGCAAAACTGGTGATACTCCATTTTCGATCATTTCAATCTAATTAAAGATTCATTAAAACTCCGCTTAGTTTTAATCTTCGACTGGGTTAAAGAATCGGTGTCATTTAAAACACGGTTCACGATAAACCCAAAATCACATTCCATTAATTATCGGGTTAAAGAACAAGTGTTATTTAAAACACTGTTCACGATAAACCCAAAAATCAATATTGATTCAATTCCAATTAAATGTTATTTAATTGGTACACTTCATTAAATCTAAATAAAAAGATTTAATCTTTTCTCAACTGGGTCCAAGAACAGTGTTAGTGAAGACACTATTCACGACAAACCCAAATCACATTCGATATTCAATATAAGGCTCTGAATAGAAAATATATCGGCTTATATTCAATATCAAATTCTACGACTAACAAATGTTGTATTGGAAATAACGATATAAATATATATCTTTCAAATTTCCATAACAACACCTGTATAATCACGAATTCCAACATCGAAATATTCCGAAGACAATTTCGATTCAAATCCACTCCAATGCAATCATTGGATATTCTGGTTATTTTCAAAACCCTTTTCAAATTCAATTTATTTATTTAAAAATAAATAGAATTATATTTCTAGTTCAAAACTAGTTCAATTCGATAAAAGTCTATTTTTATCTTTTCAAATATGGAGTTTTTCATCCCAAATCTTCACAAATCATTTCTTATGATTTTACACAAATTATTACTATTTTTAATAATTTTATCAAGGCCCGTACAGTCGATTTCCATCAATGGCCATCGAACTGCACTTACAGCGACCTTTTTCAAATTTGATTTGGACATAATTCCAAATCCAACCGTTAGATTTCTAATTTCTAATATTCGTTAGAAAGCTCTTTTCGATACGAACCCAACGGTTCCGGTTTTAGGAGAATCCGACGGTCGGATCTCCCGTAATGCCCGTTTGAAATAAATGGTCGAAATTCGCGAACTGCCGCGGCGCGGCTCGTTCTATTCAGGCCATTATATTATATATATAATATATATAATATATATATCGTCGATTTCTATTTAAAACGAATTATATAAATAGTTTTGAATTCGTTTCAAAAACATTTTCAACTTCCTTTTCAATTCAAATCACAATTGAATTCTTCTTTATAGATTCGTTTTAAAATTCATTTCTATTCGATTCAAATTTCAATTCAATTTGAATTCGTTTTCAATTCAATTCATTTCGAAATCGTTTTCAATTCAATTCATTTCGAAAACGTTTTCAATTCAATTCATTTCGAAATCGTTTTCAATTCAATTCATTTCGAAATCGTTTTCAATTCAATTTGAATTTGTTTTCAATTCAATTCATTTCGAAATCGTTTTTAATTCAATTTGAATTCGTTTTCAATTCAATTCATTTCGAAATCGTTTTCAATTAAATTTGAATTCGTTTTCAATTCAATTCATTTCGAAATCGTCTAAAATCGATATAAATATCGTTCACGTCAAAATGGCGTCAAACTAATCAACACGACTTCATAAATTTCTATTTTCAAATATTCTATTTCAAATATTTCTATTTCAAATATTTCCATTTCTAAACTGGAATGAGGCCCAATCAATTACCATATAAAATTAATTATATGGATTTTCACACAACACATGTATATAATAGCATTGAAAAATGATCAACCATCAACCAAAGTGCACTACACTGTATAAGCATCAAATATAGATATCTAACGCTTATAACAGCCTGTCAATCGATCGATCGACATATTTAATCAATTAGGATGAGTGAACTTCAAATTTCATCCCAACACCCGTGTGGGGTTTTCAAACAATCAAACACAGATTTTAGTTGTGCAGTTGGGCGATGTGTAAAATTTATCGTCCCAATCAATGTCATTCAAATAAGTGTACATAAACAAACCATCTGGTTTGAAAATGAATATTTATTTATTCACATTCACGATATTCATATTCACGTTAAAAATTATATTTTTAACGATAAAACATTTTATTTCAACATATGAATTTCTATTATTCATTTACAAAATAAAATGATATTTTTATTTTCTAACATATTTTAGAAAATTTCGGCGGCATAACGGCACGATACTAGAAACGGGACGAGGCCTAGCCTTATCCCCGGTCTAGTGAAGGCCCACGCCATTCACACATCAATCAAATTCACCCAACAACCAAATCCAAATCAAATCATATAACTAAGCTATGCAACCAAACAAACAAGTCCATGGTCTGTGGACGATTGTGTCGGGTGCTACTAAGCACCGTCTGCATCCTAGTATATATATAACTAGAAAATAAATTGAAGAGTGAGAAATTCTCACAGATAGCTATCCAAATCTCCACGGCACTTCATTGATAGAAATCTTCATCGCTATCGCATCTTCGTCAGCTTCGTCGCCCGTAGCCACTACATATATAAAAATCGAATTTTGACTTCGTTATTCAATATATAAAAATCACATTTTTAATTCGAAGTTCAATATATAAAAATCCCATTTTTATCTCGATGTTCAATATATAAAAATCCCATTTTTATCTCGATGTTCAATATATAAAAATCCCATTTTTATCTTGATGTTCAATACATAAAAATTCTATTTCAAATCAGTTTTTGCTCTTTAAAAAAAACCAGTTTTTAAATCTTATAAAAAATCAGTTTTTACTAAACTAAAAAATCAGTTTTTACTAAACTAAAAATCAGTTTTTACTAAACTAAAAATCAGTTTTTAAATTCATAAAAATAATTTAAACAAATAAGAAAAAAAAACTTACAGGAGGGGGGGGTCTTCCGTCGCCGAACAGCAGCAGGGGGGGTGGTCTTCATCGCCGAACAGCAGCAAAGGGGGGGGTCTTCATCGCCGAACAGCAGCAAAGGGGGGGGGTGGTTCTGCGATGCAAGAGGAAGGAGGAAGGCGAAGAGCGAAGGTGGAAGAAGAGGGTACGGTGGCGGCGGGGTAGAGGGCGGCGCGACTGGGGATTAGGGCTTCGATTCGAAGGCTAGCGAGAGAAGAGAGAGGGAAGGGAGAAGGAGAAGGAGGCGGGGGAGCGACGGAGGCTGGAGGTCGGCTGCGCCTGTGGCGCGGCGGTCGGTGATGGGCGGAGGAGCGCCTCCCTCTTTTTTTTTTTTTTCGTTTAATTCTGAAATGAACTAACGGGGGGGGTATATGAAAAAAAAGGTTTTATATTTTTAATTTATTTTATTTTTATTTTATCCCAAGGAGTTGACTTTTTATTCGACTCCGAAACGAGGCCCACCGACTGTCGCCCATAGCGTTTTACCCCCATTCCGAACTCAATGGGATATGTATCGCAAGCTGATTCGATTGTCTCGATAAGTTTCCGTTGAATTTATATTTAAATCGCTATATTGAATTTTAACGTACATTTCAAATTACCGGGGTCACATACTAACTCTAAAAATTTCAGAAAAATATTTTCTAGCTTCATATTGACGATACGGTCCTAACAAAACTAATTTCGTCGAATTCTGAGACCGTTAGAAAAATGGCCAATTTCCAGTCGATTAAAATCAACTGAAACTGGTCAAACGCGTTTTCCTTTTCCACGCTCACATATTGATTCGAAAAATTATGAAACTTGAAACCTAGCAATAGTTTGACATCACGGACCCAACAAAAGTGGTTTCGTCGAAATCCGAGGTCATTTGCAAAATGTCCATTTTTAAGGGCCTGAATTCCATAGCGACTATTCAGAATTTTCAACTGGACATATCTTTTCATTCTCGCTACGAAATTTTTGATTTTTAGGATTCGTTGGAAAGATATTCACAATTAGATCCCATTATTTTTGGTTTCACTAAAATCCGGATTGTTTTGCACCCGGTACATTCAATTGAAGTTTGAAATCGAATTATCGAACTACCGCGCCATTTTCAATTCTATTTATAATTATATATAAATATTTATATTCTAACGACGACGCATATAATATATACGTTCTATTTATATTCAAAATAAATTTCTCGTCGATATTATTTAAAATAATCCATTTTAAATATTCAAAATTCGATAAAATTGCCAAAATAAAAATTTTAAACTGGCCCAGATTTTCGGGTTGTTACAGTTAACTATGAATGTCCCTCGCCCACTGTCATGTAATGGTCCGTGTCAACCTAATATATAGCATATGTAGGTTTTCCCAACTCGTATGTTTCTTTCCATATATACGTTCAGTCCTTTGCCATGTAAACGTTTTATCCTTGAAGTTGTTTTGGACTGCAACCCTTGATCTAGTTATGTTCCCTTACCATGAACTATCTCGCGTTCACTTAGGATTTATGCCACCTATACCCACTAGGGATTATGCTACCTAATGAACGTTTCCGTGTCTCGGTTTGGGTTTTGGCCACCTAGGATCACTAGGGATTATGCCACCCGTCAACCGCGCCCTTCATCCCACGTGTGTATCGTGAATCGTTTCCCATGTCTAGACGCACATGTTCCCCAATGTGCCATCCGAGTTCCGTGCCAGGGCAAACCAAGAAATACGGAACTCGGTCGGGAGCTTTAAGTCGTCTGCTGATGCAGATATCAAGGTCTGTTTTTGTACCCGTGGCTATGGTCCCACGTGACCCCTCCCTCAAACACTGAAAGGCAACCCAAGAAAAATCATGTATGAGAACCACATCCCGGCCCCACTATAGCCCCACTTTCCTACGGGCCTACCTCACCCATGACTTGATAGCAAGAACATGGTCTGTTGGGGGTTCCCTGCCTTTCCGTTCGTACACGATTGACTAAAGATGGTAGGTAGTCGACGACGTGCTATCCAGGGCAAAACCAAGTATCGCCGACTCCACGCTAATCCACCCCAGTCTTTAGGTCGCTCACATAGCAACCAAGGCATAATCTTGGTCCTTCTAACGCAGACCTTAACCTCTCATGGGCCTAGTATAATTACATGGCAGCCCACAGAGGGATCCCAAGAATATCCTCACGTCCCCCGAAGCTTCCACTTCGGCACCCAGTGCGCTGGAGCTTTTATCCAAGTCAGGAAACTTGCTCCTCCTCGTATACTAAGCGATGACCTACCGTATCAGGTTACTCATCGCTTTGTGAATTAGTCCTATGTCCTTAGCTGAGAATTATTACTTAGTTACCCTTAACTAAGGTTTACCACTTAGCTTCCTTTCCCGTTATCCTTGATTAACCACGATTTTCTACCTAATTCCTCTAACTAGGGTTTGTCTTATTGGGTTAGGTGTTATCATTCAAGTCCATGCCTTAACCCGCCCACGGATCACGTCAAGATTGGCTAAGTATTTAAGTTTAAGACTTAGCCCTACAAGTTGGTTAAGTGTACCCAGAGGCTCATGACTTAACCCTATCAGGTCAAATTGGTCAAGTACTAGTTTACCTTAACCCTATCGGATTATCTTGCTAGATTGATTAAGCATAGATTATCTTAATCCCATCAAATTATCGAGTCGGATTGGTTAAGTATATTCTAAAAAGGTCTTGCGACTTAACCTTGTCAGGTCCGCGTATTAGATTGGTTAAGTGTAGGTTACTTAACCTCATCAAATCATCATGTATAATTGGTTAAGTATAAGTTGCTTAACCCCATTAAATTATCACGTTAAGTTGGTTGAGTATTGGTTACTTAACCTCATTGAATTACCAAGTTTAAATTGGTTAAGTGTTTAACTTAACCCCATCGAATTACCGTGTTTAGATTAGTTAAGTGTGGATTACTTAACCTCATCTAATTACCGTGGTTAGATTAGTTAAGCCTTAATTACTTAACCCCATCTAATTACCAAGTCGGATTAGTTAAGTGTAAATTACCTAACCCCATCCCCTAATCATCTTGCATGGTTAAGTGTCATTAAGAAATCAAACCCTATCCCACTTAACCTTATCAAGTTATCATGTTGGATTGATTAAGTATTGGTTAACTTAATCCCCGTCCACTAGCCGTATAAAAATGGTTAAGTGTCATTAGGCAAATCAAATCACTTAACCTACCCAACCTTGTCATGTTTTGTTAAGTATCATTAGCCTAACCAATTTACTTAACCCATTTACCCATGTCGTATTTGGTTAAGAGTCATTAATCAAATTAACTTAACCCTATCATGTGGCATTAATTACTTAACGCAACCCAACCTCTCACATTAGACTTTGTTGTGGTTACTAGTTAAGCCGGTCGGTTCCGGGTAGCTTTACACCACAACTTGGTCTAACCTCGGGTTCAAGCACAACATGACCAACTTCTCACATTGGGTCCTATTGTTTGCAACTACTAGTTAGGCCGGTCGGTTCTGGGTAGTTTTACGTTGCAAACTCAACCCAACCTCGAGTTGGCCACTTTCATGTTTAGTCTAGTGTCATGTTCATAGTCAAGTTTTCAAGCAATTGGGTAGACCTAACTTAATAGGTAAATTCGCAATGGGTAGACCTAACTTAATAGGTAAATTCCCAAGCTTATGTTTTTATGCATACTTACATGTCAACTTCCATGTTGCATTTCAAGTCATGTTTTCAAGTATAAACACATGTCATATTTAACGTTACATGTTGTCATGTTTATACCCATTTACCCAAGTCATATTCATGTCATTATGTTTCCCCATAATGTGACCCCAACGCTTTTTAACTAGCATATACGTTCGCAACAACGTGATGGATTAAAAGAAGAGACTTGGCAAAGGAATGACAAAAATGGGTATTAAGCCACAAGTTAATCATGGTGGCAAATGAGGCACAAATGTGTTCATTAGCTTTCATGTTACATTCTTAAGCCTCAAAAACATGCATAAACCCAAACTTGGTACATAAGCGAATCATGGTGACAAAAGACATGGAATGATGGCTAGAAACTCGCATATATCATCATATAAGGATTATGACTTCATATGCACGTTGACATAAGGATTATGAAGATCCTCATGTTGCATAATGCAACATTTCAACATAAAGGTTGTGGCTTTTTGCTCATAAGATCAAGGTAATGACTACATAGACTTGCATAACATGATAGCATGCATCATTCTAATTAATCAAACCCAAACTTTCTACATGAACATTTAGCTTTATAGTTAATATCTAAGAGTAGGGAAGGGCTTACATTGCTATGAAGGCCTAAATCGATTAAACTAAAGCTTGTGATGAAGCCTATGCATGCCATCACCCAAAAATCCAAAGATGGATGCTCCAAACCCACCAAAACACCATCTTTATGAACAAAGATCAAAGCTTTTGCCTTGAAATCAACTTGAGAAGCTCTCATACTAACATAGGGACTCTCTAACACTCTCATGATCATGAAACCTCTCATAGAAATGAAGTGGAGGCTAGGATAGTTGAGTGGAGGCCATGAGAGTAGAAATTTGGCCATAGTTTAGTTACATGAGTGAATAATGAGGGTTTAGGGGTAGGTTTAGGGTCTTTTTATAGAGATTAGGACAGTTTAGGCCCTTAGATTAACCCTAGGACCAACCTGAACCGTCAGATTTCAAACCAGGCCCAAAAACCTAGCCAAGATTGAAAATAGGTGCACCAGGCAAGACTGCTCGTCTGAGCCAAGTCGACAGCCAAGTCGACAGGGCTGTCGACTTGGTCAGACCAAGTCGACTCCCAAGTCGACAGGGCTGTCGACTTGGGTACTGTGGCGGGAATTTTTTCCGCTTGGCCCAACTGGCCCAATTTTCCAAATTCAAGTTTGAATTTGAAATCTGTTTTAACTTAGAATTTTTCTGAAAACCTCGTTGGGCCTTAATCGGGTCATACGGACTCCGATTTTCGAAAACTCGGACTCTATTTCGCGTATTTTTCCGAGACGAACGCAATGGCATAGTCCGTTTAACTTGATTCAGAATTTAAAATTAAATTCTGCCTTGATTCTCGTCTTAATCATGTTATCGAAATACGGGTTGTTACATAAAGTGTATCGAACATATGACTTGAGATTTGAGGCATAAAGTATTGGACATATGACTTGAGATTTGAGGCATAAAGTATATTGGACATATAACTTGAGATTTGGGGCGTAAATTGAACTATAAATTGTAAGTTCAAGTTATTTTCTGATTTAAACACCTAATAGTGATTTTAGGATATAATGAAATGGATCTAAGTCCAAGCTTGATGATAAGACAAATCTTTTAGATTAATTCCTATCTTTCTATTGAATCAATGATTTACATGCCTAGGAAGTTATTATTCAATCATGTCTATCTTTGTTGGACATCTGATATATAATCCTTTTAGTTTAATGGTGTTATTTATATGAGATCTATATGTCTATGAGGTTATTTCTATCAGTTTGTTTCAGATCTATCTTTGTTATACCCCCAACTCTAACAGATCTGTAATCCTCTTAGGTCCAAAATATTTGACAGATCTACCATTTTAATGCTTGTTTTATGCCTACTCTCGTTTATGTTCCTCTTTTGTCCCCTTTATTTTATGAATCTAGATTAACCCCGAATTTAGACTGAAACTTATTATACGTGCGATTGGAATGCAGGGGTAATGGGGAATAGTCTATTTGGTAATGGTGGAACATAATTTTGTAACTTATGATTTGGGGCATAATTTGTCTTTGTTGCGAACTTGGGGTGTTGGGGCATGATTATTAGTACAAACTCGGGAAGATTAGATGTAGCCTAATTTGAGTAATAACTCGAAATTGAATTTGGGGGCCATAACTTGCAATTGGCTTTGTTGGGCATAACTTGAGAATTGGAACATGACTGGTTGGGATAATAAGCATATAAATCTAGACTTGGACATTTATGGAAAATGTGGCATAAGCTGAAATTGACAACAATTGTGAATAATTTACATATAAACTATAAATACGTATATTAGTGAAAAGACGAATGTGCCTAACCCGAGGTTAGATTGAGTTGTGGTGTAAAACTGCCCGGAACCTCCCGGCACATCCAGTAACCACAACAACACCTATCTAATGTGAGAGGATAGTGCATCATGCCCAAGAAAAACCCGACGTTAGATTGAGTTATGGCGTAAAACTGTCTGGCACCGCTCGGCACATCCAGTAACCACAACAACACATATCGGTTGGTGCATTAATAAATCAATTAATGCTAATGAACAAGATGAATGACTAGGGTTAAGTTCATAGGAACAGTTAACCAATATAAAATGAATGACTAGGGTTAAGTTCATCGGAACACTTAACCAATATAACATGAATGACTAGGGTTAAGTAATAAGAACACTTAGCCAATATAACACGAATGACTAGGGTTAAGTTAATGAGAAACACTTAACCAGTATAGCATGATGAATGGGTAGGGTTAAATAATAAGAAACACTTAACCAATATAACTTGATTTGTGATAAGGTTAAGTTAAAAACGAGAGGGCAACACTTAACCAATATAACTTGATTTGTGGTAGGGTTAAGTTGACACAAGAAGGCAACACTTAACCAAAGTAACGTGACAAGTAGGTGAGTTAAGTTAACTTGAATTGATTTGTGACACTTAACCAATGCAACAAGATGAACACGTGGGGTTAAGTTAACAAGAAAACACTTAACCAATTTAACTTGATGAACTAACGGGGTTAAGTTAATAAGAAACACTTAACCAACATGACACGACAAATGGGTGGGTTAAGTTAACATGGATGGACAACACTTAACCAATATGACATAATTTGCGGGAGGGTTAAGTACATATCGGGTTGGTGGGTAATATTAGCACATATAGGCCCACAAATTTAACAGTTAAATAAACATGCTTGAACCGATGGGAGGGTTAAGTACATCTCGTATAGGTGGGTAATATTAGCATATATAGGCCCACAAACTTAACCTTTAAAAGAACATACTAGAATCGGTGGGAGGGTTAAGTACATCCCGTGTAGGTGGGCAATATTTGTATATATAGGCCCACAAACTTAACCAGCAGGAAACCCTAGTAACGGGGACCCATTTCAGCAGTAACTCACATAGATGTATCATGGTACCCTGAACTAGGCAGGGTGGAGCTTGATTACTGGGTTGATTATAAGCAGTCAAAAAAGCGGCAGGGGGTACGTCATTGTAGTTTTCGACGGTTTACAGGTGTGCACGTACTTCGGAGTGGGAAAAAGCAGGCACTGGGTACCAGTAGTTATACATTGTGCATCTTGAATCGTGTCAGGTCGCTATCATAAGGATTGATACACCTTATGGTGGGACAAGCACAGGGTATCTACACGCAAGAGAGGGCCCATTGACATACACACAAGAGAAATGAATACAAGTAGGGAGCCGATCGATAGGGTAGTAAGGGTACATCTAACATGTTCATGGCAATTAGGCAGATTGAGGTGGAATCCTCACGATAGATGTATACCTGAAGGCTACCACAATTTATGGGGATTGGGATCACGTTATCATTTTATACAGATTACTAGTTGGGATGCTAGTTAGGTGGTGCATAGATATATATAAAAATCAGAATAGCAAGGTAGTAGCGAAGCAGAGAAAGAGCAGAAGAGCATTCACTTTATCTTGCCTTAACATATCTATTCTAATTATATGTTATCTTGTTATCCCTGTTATCACGGTATTGTCTTATATTCGGTTTATTCATGTCATGATGCTTTTGCCTGTTTATATGCTAAAAGTCACTGAACTTACCAGACTTATGTCTGACCTAGTTTTGTTTCGCCTCTTTTCTTCCGTTCCCTCCCCCTCCCCCCAGGTTCACAGGGAGGAAATGTTACCACTTAGCTCAGTTTTCTTTCCAAGCTCGAAGATAGTCGATGTATTGCTTTGGACTCTCTCTTCCACTGCTATGGCTGGTTCATACTTTATTGGGGAATATCATTGTTGTTTTTATGCTTCTTTTATATTTCGAAGTTCTTAGATCAAGACAGAAGTTCTATGTATTACTTTTAAGTATGAGTGAGATAACTATTGTAAAAGCTTGACTGAACCATATTGTTTATAAAATGACTTTATTTTCCGCTGCTTTATTTGTCTGTCTTGTAATTTATCTGCATCTTTTACCTAAAATGCTCCACCAAAGTTAAGGCATTCCCTTTGTGAGTGACCTTAACGGAGGTGGGGTGTTTCATTAATTGTTTGAATAATATAAAATTAGATTTTTAATATATATATATATATATATGAATATGAAAATGATCATTATATGTTAACATAAAATTTATAAGTTTGTGTAAATCAAAAATGTCATTTGTTATAGAAAATGTATATACATTGGAAATTTACATTTTAATGTATATGAAACATTAAAATAAAACATATTTATATAAAAATGTATTTACATTTTAATGTATATGAAACATTAAAATAAAACATTGTTATATAACAATGTATTTACATTGGAAATTTACATTTTAATGTATATGAAACATTAAAATAAAACATTTTGAAATAAAAATGTATTGATATTGGATTTTACATTTATAATGTAAATGCTACATTAAAAAAATGCTACATTTTGAAAAATAGAATGTACTGCTATTGAAATTTACATTTCTAATGTAAACAAAACATTAAAATTGTCCATTGCTATATAAAATATGTTTTCTTTGAAATTTACATTTTAATGTTAACAAAACATTAAAAATGACCATTGTTATATAAAAATGTCTTTACTTTAAAATATACATTTTTAATGTAATGCAACATTAAAAATAGTCATTTGTTATATAGTAATGTATTGATATTGAATTATACATTTTTAATGAAAATGCAACATATAAAATAAACAGTTTGAAATAAAAATGTATTGATGTTGAAATTTACATTTTTAATGTAAATGAAACATTAAAAATGTCCATTGTTATACAAAATGTATTTTTTTTTTTGAAAATTTATTTTTTAATGTAAACAAAACATTAAAAATGACCATTGCTATATAAAATGTGTTTACGTAGAAATTTACATTTTTCAATGTAATAAAAGGATGGAATAGAAATTTACATTCTTTCAATGTAATAAAAGGATGGAATAAAATTTACATTTTTCAATGTAATAAAAGGATGGAATAAAATTTACATTTTTCAATGTAATAAAAGGATGAAATAAAATTTACATTTTTTCAATGTAATAAAGGGATGGAATAGAAATTTACATTTTTCAATGTAATAAAGGGATGAATGAAAATATTGCAATTTTAATGTAATAGTTGAATGATGAAATAAATTACATTTTTATGTAATATATATGAATCATATAAAGATTCAATGTTGGAAGAAATTGTATTAATATTAAAATATTCATTTTTAATGTAATATATGATTTCATATATTAAAGAAATCAATGTTGAACTGAAAATAGTTTGAAATCATTGAACGAATTAATATATATATATACATACATACATACATATATATATTAAACTAAAACGAATCGCACTGCTAGTTCGCGATTTGAAATCTTAAATTCAAACGATTATACCGAGAGATCTGACCGTCGGATTTTCCCAAAATTGGAGCATTTGGGTTCGTTTTGGAAAGATTTTTTCAACGATATAAAATTCGCTGAGATCCAATGGTTAGATTTTGAGAAATGTGTAAATCAAATTTTAATTAAAACAGCGCCAAGGCCATGTAAAGACCCGGAGCGTCGTTTAATTGAAAATAGCTACTTTTAAATAAATAAAAATAGCGATAAATCATTACAAAATATTATAAACGATATGGAATAAAAAGAAATGATTTAAATTATATATATTCGAGAATTATTTGAAAAGACCGAGTTAACTCTCATTTCAAATAATTATACGACGATTGTAAGTCGAAGATTTGAAGACAGTGACTGAGACCAGCGATCTTCACATCGAATGGATGACTACAGATGCTTTTGATTGGAGTTGCTCCCTTGAGAGCTTACAGTTGTAGTTGTCTGGATGTACTTGTTGATTGTCCGGATATGTGAGAGTCTCTCTTCCATATTGGACGTATGGAATGAGGAATAAGGTGTCTCTGGCTTCGTTCAGACCCAGAACGGACTCGTAAATGGATGTATGTCTGACATTGGATTTTATTCTGTGCTGATTGATTTCTATTTAATATATATCTGTTTGGTGGCGGAGAATTTATTCTCTTGCTTAACATCCTTCTCTGAGACACACGAGCTCAGAGATTATATATTGATAGATATCAGTCGCATGTCGTGAATTGTCAGTGTGGCATGCCAAGATGAAAATGATCAAGGCTTATTGTTGAAAAGCAGAGCCTTGTGGTTGATGATCAAAGCATAGCTTTATTTAGCATAGCTTTGTGTATAGCGTTACTTCTTGGGCCTCACACTCCGGTATGAACCAGAAACGGGAGAAGGATCCAGGGAGAACATGCATTTCTTTCTAGCTAGAAGTGGTGTCTGGGTTTTACAAGCCCAGATATTTTTTCTTATGTGGATGATGGAAAGCAAGGTACCTCAGATATTGGGTCCCTAGTGGCTCTATTTACGCCCCATAGGGCGGGGAAACGGATTGTTCAGGAGTTATAATCCACTAACATTAGTTGTGGACTGACCCTATGGCTCTTAACGGCTCACCTAAGTCTGAGTCCTGAGGCACGGGCTAGAGTGTCTTGAATTCGGTAAGGACGATCCCTTGCCTTGGTTCATGATGGAAATCCAACTTCCAATACGATCCATATGGCTTTGATTGTAAAACTAGTATGGAGACATAGTATATGGTAGCTATGCCGTCTATGATTAATACATTATGATTGAAATGTTTTTGAAACATATATACACTAATAATAATATCAAATCCGTTTTATCATATCAAGCATTTTTTACCATTATAAGGTAAAACTCTATCCTCCAGTTTGCATTTCATTGTGTGATGGGACTTGAGTCTTATAATGGTTTCGTTTTTCTAAAAAGCATTGCATTGTTTAATGATTTACTTTACTTATGCACTGGCAATCCAATGGAGTAAACCCGTTCCGCGTTAGCGGCGTGGTCCTGTGATTAGCCTTATTATTAAATAGGTTAAGTAAGATTTCTCATACCAGTCCCATGGCTGACTCGTAGTTTGTTTCACTTTGCAAACTCGGGTGCCCACTTTTCCATACGGGCAGCCTTGTATACAGGTTTTAACAGATTCATTCTGGATAGCTATGGAGTTGAAGATGGATCCTCTTATTTCTATTATGTTGTTCAGACTTCATTTAGTATATTATATTTGATTCCGCGGCAGACATTTTATATCAAGTGGAAAACTGTATTATGTTTTAAGTATGATCCTATTATACTGTGTAACTCTGATGATATATTATTTCCAGTGTAATTTGATATACATTATCTATTGTAATTCTATATTTCTATTCTGTTGTTATTGTTTATGTGTTATATTCCAATGATTATCCTTGCTTTCGTACTACGAGAGTGTGGGGTCATCACAATCGCACCACCAATGAACAAAAGCCTTATCCTTCCTATTCCTCTTTCCTTCAAGTGCCAAGTTCCAAAACTCGATGAGGTGGCTGCTATCTAAAAAAAACAAAACTGTCACAGTTCTAGATCGAGGCATTTTCCGGCCACCCACAACCTCTAATGGTTGGGAAAACGACATGGATAGACTCTAAATAATTATGCAAACAACTTTCTAATTAGGAGTTTTTTCTAGTTGTGGACAGGTTAGAAAGGGAATTTTAGTCATTAATTTCTAGGTTTTGATAATAGTGGCTAGGTCTTTAGTAAATGAAAGAATTTAAGGTGCTTATATAGATATCAGTCGCATGTCGTGAATTGTCAGTGTGGCATGCCAAGATGAAAATGATCAAGGCTTATTGTTGAAAAGCTGAGCCTTGTGGTTGTTGATCAAAGCATAGCTTTATTTAGCATAGCTTTATGTATAGCGTTACTTCTTGGGCCTCACACTCCGGTTTATCCCAGAAACGGGAGAAGGGTCCAGGGAGAACATGCATTTCTTTCTAGCTAGAAGTGGTGTCTGGGTTTTACAAGCCCAGATATTTTTACTTATGTGGATGATGGAAAGCTAGGTACCTCGGATATTGAGTCCCTAGTGGCTCTATTTACGCCCCATAGGGCGGGGAAACGTATTGTTCAGGAGTTATAATCCACTAACATTAGTTGTGAACTGACCCTGTGGCTCCTTAGGGCTCACCTGAGTCTGAGTCCTGAGGCATAGGCTAGAGTGTCTCAAATTCGGTAAGGATGATCCCTTGCCTTGGTTCATGATGGAAATCCAACTTCCAATATGATCCATACGGTTTTGATTGTAAAAATAGTATGGCGACATAGTATATGGTAGTTATTCCATCTATGATTAATACATTATGATTGAAATGTTTTTGAAATATATATACACTAATAATAATATCAAATCCATTTTATCGTATCAAGCATTTTTGACCATTATAAGGTAAAACTCTATCCTCCGGTTTGCGTTGCATTGTGTGATGGGACTTGAGTCTTATAATTGTTTCATTTTTCTAAAAAGCATTGCGTTATTTAACGATTTACTTTATTTATGCACTGGAAATCCAATGGAGTAAACCCATTCCGTGTTAGCGGCGTGGTCCTGTGATTAGCCTTATTATTAAATAGGTTAAGTAAGATTTCTCATACCAGTCATATGGCTGACTCGTAGTTTGTTTCACTTTGCAAACTCGGGTGCCCTCTTTTCCACATGGGCATCCTTTTATACAGGTTTTAGCAAATTTATTCTCGATAGCTATGGAGCTGAAGATGGATCCTCTCATTTCTATTATGTTGTTCAGACTTCATTTAGTATATTATGTTTGATTCCGCTGCAGACATTTTATATTAAGTGGAGAACTGTATTATGTTCTAAGTATGATCCTATAATGCTGTGTAACTCTGATGATATATTACTTCCAGTGTAATTTGATATGCATTATCTGCTGTAATTCTATATTTTTGTTCTGCTGTTATTGTTTACGTGTTATATTCCAATTATTATCCTTGCTTTCGTACTACGGGAGTTTGGGGTAATTACAGTTGGTATCAGAGCTTTGGTTTAATTTATTTTGGATTATAACATATAAATAAACCGAACAAAAGTAGGATCAGCAGTATTCTAAAACGAATAACTCCTTATAGATAGGACTAGTAATGTCCTAGAATGAGTGGCTGAATAAAACACACACTATAGATTCATTTACATTTAAATATATGTCTATATGCTTTACAATACCTATTCTATAGCTTGACTCTTTGTCTGCTATTAGCAGACATAGTAGAAAAAGAGTGGCAGAAACAAAAGAAGTAATTCTATGGTTCGACAATCTAATGAGTCAATCGTGCTCCCACAACCAGAACCAGATCTAGAAGCTCTAGTAATGAAGTATCGAAATCTGGGAGGAGTACAATTCTAGGGCAAAGAATTCGTGATTGAAACACAGGCATGGATGTGTTCTGCTGAGAGGATTTTTGGAGGTTTAAAGCTGAGGGATGATCAGAAAAGATTACTAGCATCTTGGGCACTAAAAGATGAATCTCTAATCTGGTGGGAAACTGTTACAGAGGAAAATCCAGAAGGTAGTATTACCTAGGATAGATTTAAAGAAATTTTCAAAGAAAGATTTATTCCTCCAGAAGCAACTAAGCGGCTATATGATGAGTTTTACAATCTGAAACAAGTAGATATGACCATCCAAGAGTATCAGAATAAATTCAATGAACTTTCTCACATTGCCCCAGAACTAGTTCGAGATCCTACAAGGAAGAATCTAAGATTTATCAAAGGAATTACAAAAGAAATACGAAGGTAGAGTACTTGCTCATGTGAATCTCCCATTCTCGAAAATGATACAAATGGCTTACTGCTATGAGTATATTGATAAGCAACATGGTTGAAAAGATGAAGAAGAAAGCAGTTCTAGTAGCAAAAGAAAGTTTGAAACTGATAGCCCTGAGGCACGTACAAAGCCTGAGGTCAGTAAGAAGCCGAAAGTCAATAAGAAAAGGCCAAGATATAAGATAAAACTGTTAATGACTGCCACATTCTCTAACTGCAATAAGTAAGGACATTTGGCGATAAATTGCAGATCTCTAAAGAAACAAAGAAAGGATGGACCTAAATCTGATAAGAGGTCTCAAGAGAGCAGAAATTGCCATAAGTGTCACCAGCCTGGTCATATTGCGAAGAATTGCCAGATATCTAAGGAGTCTGTAATAGCTCATGTAAATGAAGTAGCAGAAACTCCAGCACCCTCGACAAGTCAGCAAAGGCCAGATGTCCTGAAGGCACTCTCACTGTCAACAATATACCAGTTAAAGTATTGTTCGATACGGGCATGTCTCAAAGCTTTATTTCGAGTAATACAGTCAAGAAGCTAAATCTAAAATTGAGAGATCTTAAAGAATACCATAGGGTTCATAATCCGATAGGAGGTTCTCGGGTCCTTGGTACGTTTGTAGAGTGCCCATATTTTTTCCCATTATCGGTTTTCTTGTATCTTGATCGTTATGGATTTTTCGGAATTTGACATCATTCTTGGGCTGGATTGGTTAACTAAATACGAGGCCGAAATTAAATGTGCAAAAGGAATTGTCAGAATTAAAACGAAGCTTGCCAATGTTGTTATGCCTTGTGTAGGCTCAGATTCTGATAGAAAAGAATTTTGGGCTGCTCTTGAGGTTTCTCCCGCTGCTATTGAAGATATTCCTGTCATTAAGATTATGCAGATGTGTTTGAAGAAGTTGATAGCTTATCTACCCAAAGAGAAATCGACTTCAAGATTGATTTAGTTCTGAATGCAAGGCCAGTGGTACATCCTATTCGAAGAATGACATGGAAAGAGAAAGAAGAATTGGGTAATCAAACTAAACAGCTTTTATGGAAAGGTTTGGTCAGGCCTAGCTTTTCAAATTGAGGTGCAGCAATAGTGTTTGTCCCAAAGTCAGATGGTACTCTCAGATTATGTGTTGATTACTGGGACCTCAACAAGCAGATGCTCAAGAATAAATATCCATTGCCCCGTATAGATGATTTATTGGATCGTTTGAATGGAGCTAAAGTATTTTCTAAAATGGAACTAGCTACAGGTTTCCATCAGCTGCATATTGCTGAAGAGTGTGTTCCTTTGACAACTTTTAGAGTCCAAACATATTTTACGAATGGTTAATAATGTCATTCGGCTTGTGCAATGCTCCAGCTTACTTTGTCGATTTAATGAACAAAGTATTGACGACATCTTAATCTTCTCTTAGTCAACTGCCAAGCATGAAAAGCATTTGGAACAGGTCTTGGAAATTCTTAGTAAGAATGTATTAAAAGCCAAATTTTCTAAATGTGCATTCTAGTAAGAAGAAGTGAAGTTCCTCGGTCATGTAGTATCAAAGGAAGGAATTTCAGTGGATCCTAGCAAAATCACCGCCATTAAAGATTGGAAGCAGCCTAGCACTTCTACAGAAGTCAGAAGTTTCCTAGGATTGGTTAGCTATTATCGGAAATTCGTTAAAGATTTTTCGAAACTATCTTGTCCATTAATGAAGCTTACAAAGAAGCATACGAAGTCTATTTGGACACCTGAATATGAGGAAACTTTCCAAGAGCTGAAATTGAGATTGACTACTGCTCCAGTGTTGACTATCATTGATGGCAACCAAGATTTGAAAGTCTGGATAGATGCTTCTATTGGAGGTATTGGTGCGGTATTAATGCAAAGAGACAAAGTAGTTGCTTACGCTAGTCGTCAATTGAAGCCAAATGAGAAGAGATATCCTACTCATGATCTTGAGTTATTGGTCATCGTGTTTGCTCTAAAAATATGGAGGCAATATCTTTTGGGTGAGAAGTTTGAATTATATACAGATCATAAATCCTTGAAATATCTGTTCACCCAAAGGGACTTGAATTTGAGGCAGCAACATTGGTTAGAATTTCTTGCGGGCTATGATCTGGACATCTTGTGTACTCCAGGGAAAGCCAATGTTGTAGCTGATGCGCTCAGCAAGAAAAATGTTGTCGTCGCCAACCTTATCATTACACCTTCACTGATTGGTAAAATCTCTGATCTTGAGAAAGATGATGAATTTATCCAGATAATTAGTAAAAGAGTTCGGGAAGGCGAACCCTTGAGTCTCCAAATTGATAATAAGGGGGTTCTAAGGTTAAAAGGCCGAATTTGTGTCCCGAATATCCCTGAACCTAGAAGAGAAGTAATGGACGAATGTCATAAATCCAAGCTTTGGATTAATCTAGGGGTGAGTAAGATGTATCATGATCTCAAGCGCATGTTCTGGTGGAAATCTATGAAAAGAGACATTTCCATTTATGTTAACAGGTGCTCTACTTGCCAACAAGTCAAGAGTGATCAGCAAAAACATGTCGGATAGTTACAACCACTAGAGGTTCCAAGTTGGAAGTGGGATCAAATTTCCATGGATTTTATTGATGGATTGTCCCAAACTAGGAAAGGTAATGACAGTATTTGGGTGATCGTTGATCGTTTCACGAAATCTGACCATTTTATTCCTGTTAGATCTACTAGAACAGCTCAAAGTTTGGTGAAAATTTATTTCAAAGAAATTGTCAAATAACATGGAGTTCCCAGTAGCATTGTTAGTGACTGTGATCTGATATTCGCTAGTAAATTCTGGGAAGCTTTCCAAGAAGAGCTGGGGACAAAATTAAATCTGAGCACCGCTTATCATCCTCAAATAGATGGCCAGACTGAGAGGGTGAACCTTATACTGGAAGACTTGTTGAGGGCATGTATTCTGGACTTTGGAGGATCATGGGAAGATCACTTGCACTTGGTCGAGTTCTCTTATAATAACAGTTACCAAGCAAGCTTGCAAATGTCGCCATTTGAAGCATTATATGGCAGGCCTTGTAGATCTCCCGCATGTTGCGTGGAACCAGGAAATAGACTAGTATTGGATCTCGACATGATTCGTGAAGCTTCGGATAAAGTTGTTTTTATTAAGAAGCGATTACTAACAGCTCAGAGCCGACATAAAAGCTATGCAGATTCAAGAAGAAGGGATTTGGAATTTGCTGTTGGCGATTATGTGTACTTGAGTGTTTCCCCATTGAGAGGAGTAGTTCATTTCGGGAAGACAGGGAAGTTGACTCCTGGATTCATTGGTCCATTCCCTATTCTAGAAAGAATTGGAACTCTCGCTTACATGGTTCAGTTGCCGGACTGGTTTCCAGGGGTACATGATGTATTCCACGAGTCTCAACTTCGAAAGCATGTGCATGATCCGGACTTGATTGTGGAGGAAGCTACACAACAAGATTTTGAGACTACCCCGAGTTTAGCAATAAGAAGGGAGCCGGTAAAGATCATTGGCAAAGAAACCCGAGTTCTGAGGAACAAAAGAATCCATCTAGTCAAAGTGCAGTGGAGCGGAGATCCTAGAGATTGTACATGGGAGACCGAGGACAACATCAAACAGGCTTATCCCCAGTGCAGAGTGGACATCTCTGACTAGCTCTAGTGCAGGGTACATTTACCATATTTTACATTCTCCGTTTTGTTTCCTACTTTACTGTTGTTTCCTTTTCAGGGACGAAAAGTTTTTAAGTGGGGGAGATTGTAACAACCGGGAAAATCAGAACATATTTAAAAATTTTATTTTGGCTATTTTATTGAATTTTGAACAGTTAAAATAATTTATTTTAAATAATAACGATTAAAAATTTATTAAAATCGAAGTTAGAATGAATATATTTATTTTAATTTTAAAGGAGTTAGAAATAGCGCGGTAGTTTGAAAATTTGAATTTGAACTTTGACTGAATGTATAGAATTCGAAATAAATCGGATTTTAGTGAAACCAAAAATGTTTAAATCTGTTCAAAATTATCTTTCCAACGAATCTGAAAAATTGAAATTTCATAGCGGGAATCAAAAGTTATGGCCAGTTGAATTTTCAGAATAGTCGCTATGGAATTTAATATAATATATAGCCTGTATAAATAGCCATTTTGCAAACGACCTCCATTTTCGTCGAAACCACGTTTGTTGGGTCCGGAATGTCAAATAATTGCATGATTCCAATTTTCATAATTTTTGGAATTAATATATAAGCTTGGCAAATGAAAATGTGTTTTGTCAATTTCAGTCAATTTGGATCGACCAGAAAATGGCCATTTTTCAAACGGTCTCCAAATTCGACGAAATTAGTTTTTTTAGGACCGTATCGTCAAAACAAAGCTAGATATAATTTTTCTGGAATTTTCGAAGTCAGTATGTGTCCCCGGTAAATTGAAATGTGTGTTTAAATAAAATATATATTGATATATATTTCTTAATTTAAAGAAAAACCTATCGAAACAGTTGAGTTAGCTTACGGGACATATTCTATTATGTCCGGAATGGGGGTATTTAGCTGGGGGCGACACTCGTTGGGTTTGATTTGGAGTTAGTATGAATATTGGGTATTTTCGGATTTAAATAAATAAAAATAATAATAAATTAATATAAATATCGTCTTAATTCTAATCGTTCAGAACCCTAGCTGCCTTCCTTTGCATTCAATGGTGATGACAGTTCAAAACTTTCCCCATTAAAATATTTTAATCCATACAATATTTTCAAGAAATTCTTAAGAGGAAATCGAAGAGGATCGTCTAATCTCCAGATCTGTACGGTGAGATATTCCCTGGAGCTACAGTCTTCGAGGACTATGCCCCTAAAGAACCACCATTCGCACCCAGTTTTCCCCCACCATCCACCACCGAGCTTGAAGAGGAGCACCTCATCGGAGAGCTCTCGAGAAGGCCAAGGTCACGGCACAATCGGATCGACACCCCCATGCCTTGACTTGCACGCAGGAAGGAGCCCAAGTATCGAACCCAATTTTGAAACCGTCGGCCTGAGAATTAGAGGAAGAAGAAGGCTATTATTTAAATTAATTATAACATTAAAACCACTGCTGATTCAAATTATCGAATAAAAATCATATCTTTGTCAAACGATAACGAAATTCGATGAAACAGGAGACATTGGGACAGTGACATCGTACACAACATTTCAGAACTGACCGGAGAATTTTTGGAGCATTCTACAATTTTAGAAGAAATAAGCAAAATGAGATTTCTGGATCCGAATTAAATAAATAAAATTATATTAGGATGCAGACGGAGTTTAGAAACTCTCGACACCCGTCGTCCACAGACCATGGACAACTTAATTGTATTGTGATGTGGAATTGGTTGATCTCTGGTGTTTGATTGTGGTTGAAATCAAATTGGTTGATATTGTGGCAATAGATTGCCTAGAAAAAAATGTATTAGGAAATTAAACCCCTTGTAAACGCCGCGAGGCCTAAGGTAGCGCGAGGAGCCGTACTAGGGATGGTGTCAGTTTTAATTACCCTGCCGTTATGCTGTCGAAATTTCTGAAATATTCCTGTGTCATAAAATATTCATGTTATTATATATTAATTATTTTAATAATATGAAATTAGATTTTTAATATATATATATATATGAATCTGAAAATAATTATTATATGTCAACAAAAAATTTATATTTTTGGGTAATTCAAAAAAATGGTCATTTGTTATAAAAAATGTATTTACATTGGAAATTTACATTTTAATGTATATGAAACATTAAAATAAAACATTGTTATATAAAAATGTATTTACATTGGAAATTTACATTTTAATGTATATGAAACATTAAAGTAAAACATTGTTATATAATAATGTATTTACATTGGAAATTTACATTTTAATGTATATGAAACATTAAAATAAAACATTGTTATATAAAAATGTATTTACATTGGAAATTTACATTTTAATGTATATGAAATATTAAAATAAAACATTTTGAAATAAAAGTGTATTGATATTGGATTTTATATTTTTATTGTAAATGCTACATTTTGAAAAATAGAATGTATTGCCATTGAAATTTACATTTTTAATGTAAATATAAACATTTTTAATGGAATAGAAATTTACATTTTTTAGTATAATAAAGGGATGAATAAAAAGCTTGCAATTTTAATGTAATAGTTGAATGATGAAATAAATTACATTTTTATGTAATATATATGAATCATATAAAAGATTCAATGTTGGAAGAAATTGTATTAACATTAAAAATTTCATTTTTAATGTAATATATGATTTCATATATTAAAGAAATCAATGTTGAATTGAAAATCGTTTGAAATCATTGAACGAATTAATTTGTATATATATATATAAATTAAAATAAAACAAATCGCACTACTGCAGTTCGCGATTTGAAATCGCAACTTCAAACGATTATACCGAGAGATCCGACTGTCGGATTTCCCCAAAACTGGAACCATTGGGTTCACTTTGGAAAGATCTTTCCAGCGATTTTAAATTTGCTGGGATCCAACGGTTAGATTTTGATAAATGTGTAAATCAAATTTTGAAGAAAACAACGCCAGGGCCATGTAATGACCCGGTGCGTCGTTTAATTGAAAATGGCTATATTTAAATAAATAAAAATAGCGATAAATCATTATAAAATATTATAAATGATATGGAATGAAAAGAAATGATATAAATTATATAGATTCGAGAATTATTTGAAAGTTCCGAGTTAACTCTCATTTCAAATAACTATACGACGATTGTAAGTCGAAGATTTGAAGACGGTGATTGAAGACCGGCTTCACATCGAATGGATGACTACTGATGCTTTTGATTGGACTTGCTGCCTTGAGAGCATTACAGTGGTAGTTGTCCAGACGTACTTGTTGATTGTCCGGATATGCGAGTACCTCTCTTCCGTATTGGACATATGGAACGAGGAATAAGGTGTCTCCGGTTTCGTTCAGACCCAGAACGGACTTGTAAATGGATGTATGTCTGACATTGGATTTTATTCTATGCTGATTGATTTCTATTTAATATATATATGTTTGGTGGCGGAGAATTTATTCTCTTGCTTAACACCCTTCTCTGAGATGCACGAGCTCAGAGGTTATATATTGATAGATATCAGTCGCATGGCATGAATTGTCAGTGTGGTATGCCAAGATGCAAATGATCAAGGCTTATTGTTGAAAAGTAGAGCCTTGTGGTTGATGATCAAAGCACAGCTTTGTTTAGCATAGCTTTGTGTATAGCGTTACTTCGCGAGCCTCACACCCCGGTATGAACCAGAAACGGGTGAAGGATCCAGGGACAACATGCATTTCTTTCTAGCTAGAAGTGGTGTCTTGGTTTTACAAGCCCAGATATTTTTACTTATGTGGATGATGGAAAGCAAGGTACCTCGGATATTGGGTCCCTAGTGGCTCTATTTACGCCCCATAGGGCGGGGAAACGTATTGTTCAGGAGTTATAATCCACTAACATTGGTTGTGGACTGACCCTGTGGATCTTAAGGGCTCACCTAAGTCTGAGTCCTGAGGCACGGGCTAGAGTATCTTGAATTCGGTAAGGACGATCCCTTGCCTTGGTTCATGATGGAAATCCAACTTCCAATACGATCCATACGGTTTTGATTGTAAAACTAGTATGGCGACATAGTATATGGTAGCTATGTCGTCTATGATTAATACATTATGATTGAAATGTTTTTGAAACATATATACACTAATAATAATATCAAACCCGTTTTATCATATCAAGCATTTTTTACCATTATAAGGTAAAACTCTATCCTTCAGTTTGCATTTCATTGTGTGATGGGACTTGAGTCTTATAATGGTTTCATTTTTCTAAAAAGCATTGCATTGTTTAACGATTTACTTTATTTATGCACTGGCAATCCAATGGAGTAAACCCGTTCCGCATTAGCGGCGTGGTCCTGTGATTAGCCTTATTATTAAATAGGTTAAATAAGATTTCTCATACCAGTCCCATGGCTGACTCGTAGTTTGTTTCACTTTGCAAACTCGGGTGCCCTCTTTTCCATCCGGGCAACCTTGTATACAGGTTTTAACAAAATCATTCTGGATAGCTATGGAGCTGAAGATGGATCCTCCTATTTCTATTATGTTGTTCAGACTTCATTTAGTATATTATATTTGATTCCGCTGCAGACATTTTATATCAAGTGGAAAACTGTATTATGTTTTAAGTATGATCCTATTATGCTGTGTAACTCTGATGATATATTATTTCCAGTGTAATTTGATATACATTATCTGCTGTAATTCTATATTTCTATTCTGCTGTTATTGTTTATGTGTTATATTCCAATGATTATCCTTGCTTTCGTACTACGGGAGTGTGGGTTCATCACAATCGCACCACCAATGAACAAAAGCCTTATCCTTCCTATTCCTCTTTCCTTCAAGTGCCAAGTTCCAAAACTCGATGAGGTGGCTGCAATCTGAAAAAACAAAACTGTAACAGTTCTAGATCGAGGCATTTTCCGGCCACCCACGACCTCTGATGGTTGGGCAAACGACATGGGTAGACTCTAAATAATTATGCAAACAACTTTCTAATTAGGAGTTTTTTCTAGTTGTGGACAGGTTAGAAAGGGAATTTTAGTCATTAATTTCTAGGTTTTGATAATACTGGCTAGGTCTTTAGTAAATGAAAGAATTTAAGGTGCTTATATAGCATCCTAGAAAACACTATTTATCGAGGTTAAATTTTTCTGAACTTGTAACGAGACATTCTAACAGTCATTCATAACTAATAACCTATATTTTGAAAATAGTGGAATTTGTCTTGGAAGTTATTTTGATCGTATTTAACAGTTTTATTAAAATTTCAAATAGATAATCAATATGTGTTTATATTGCGCATGCTCGCACAACAACTCCAACTAATACGAAATTTGAAATAATACAACGGTTTACTATTTCGGATCTGACGAAACTGGTTTCCTCAAAATTCGAGATCATTTGAAAAACGATTATTTTAACGTGTTAATGAAATCAATTATAAATTATTTGATTTCAAAACACACATATTCTACGATAATAATTTATTGTTATCGTTTATTTTCAAATATAAATTTCCTATAGCTTCAAAATAGACTTAACTCGAGTTTAAATTCAATATTTTTATTTACAAGCTAAATCGACAATTAAATTTCCATTTGGATTGATTTAAGTTGTTAATTCTTAAAATTAATCATTTTAAATATTTAGATAAGTTAATTATTCTTATATAAAAATCGGGTTGTTATATTCTTTCCCCCTAAAAGGATTTCATGCCCGAAATCGTCGGTTAAGAAGTATGTCGCAAACTGATTAATTTTACTTCAAAAATATTTTTTAAAAATTTTATTAAATTTTTCTAACACTTGAAAATTTTGGAAAATTTCGGTTGCACCTCCTTTATACGACCTAAACGAAAAATTTCATAAACACAGAATAAGGCACTATGCATCTCATCTCAGTAATGAGGCATTCCAAACCATGGCGAAAATAATATATAAGACCCACCTATGGTATGTAATCTGAAATACATACCAATTTGTCAGGCAAACATATATTTACAATGAAACCAAAAGCTATTAGCAAGCTAGCGAGCTTTTGCTCCCATAAACCTGTATTTGCTTACATAACCCAAAAGGGAGTTAACCAAATAGACAGGTAATACAACAACAATCCATATGCATAAACGAACATAGAAATCATAACAACCAAATATGATGAAACTGGAAATAATGATGCAAATCAGCAATCAACACAAGTGTATATACTAACAAAGCAATAAATCATCCAAACATCGAAACAAACAATTTATATACTAACAATAATGAATACTATTATATAAAATAACAACATTCACAATATTCCATAAAGCGTGAATGTTAACTCACCATCTACTCCATTTCGACAATTTCACGTCCATTATATAACATCAAACTGGAGGTTGAAATTACATAAAAAACTAGATAGCTCCAAATCACTCTACTCCAACTCGTTCCCCTAGTGTTCGCGAATACGAATTCAACGCAACTTGTTTTCACCTCAATCTGATATCGGATGAATACGTTATAGCCATTACAAGCTTTCATTTGAACTAAAATAAAAACATAGTTAACTAACTTCATTAACTTACCCTAATCAAGCAATAAACGTACTTAATTACACGATTAGCCTTTAGTCCCGATTAAAACCCTTCTAGGATTAGAAAAGAATAACGACACCCACTCCCCATCCTCGACACCAGCACAGCCCATCGGAGATCACCTTTCCTTCACCAGCCTCTTTTCCATCCAGAGTCGCGCCTACTCGAAGCGCACCGACCTCTGAAGTCTCCCCGATCATCGTGATTTCAGTGTTGAACGAAAATCATTCAACTAAGAAATTCGCCACCGTCTGACCACTATGCACCACTACCCAACAAAAGCCCTATCCTTCCTCCTTTTCCCTTCAGGTGCCAAGGTCCCAAACTCAATGACGCGGCCGTAATCTAGGAAAAAAGAAACTGTCACAGATTTACTTTCAGGCATTTTCCAACGACCGCCCAACCTCCAATGGTCCAGCGCCCGACATGGATCGACTATAAAAAACGATGCAAGCAACTTTCTAGTTGGTAGGTTTTGCTAATTGTGAATGGATTAGAAAGTGAATTTTTAGCCATTGATTTCTAGGTCTTGATAAGCTTGGTTTTTAGCAAATAAAAGAAGTTAAGGTGCTTATATAGCATTCCATAAAACACTATTCATTAAGGTTAAAAATTTCTGAACTCGAAACGAAATGTTCTAACAGTCTTTCATAGCTAATAACCCATATTTCGAAAACAACGCAATTTGTTTCGGAAGCTAATTCGATCGTATTTAACAGTTTTTATTAAAATTCCAATCGATTATCGATACGCGTTTATATCGCGCAAGTTCACATAACAACTCTAATTAATACGAAATTTGAAAGCTTATAATGGTTTACTATTTTAGATCCGATGAAATTGGTTTCATCAAAATCCGAGATTATTCGAAAAATGGCTATTTTAACGTGTTAATGAAAATAGATTAAAATATTTGATTTCGAAACTCACATAATCGCTGATTATAATTTATTGTTATCATTTATATTCAAATATAAATTTCCTATAGCTTCAAAATATACTTAACTCGATTTCAAATTCAATATTTTCATTTCCAAGTTAAATCGACAATCAAATTCTTATTTGAATTAATCTCAGGTTATTAGTTCTTAAAATTATTCATTTTAAATATTTAAATAAATTAAATATTCTTATATAAAAATCCAGGTTGTTATAGAATTTAAGGACTTAGAGCTTTTTAATGACTTCTCGCATGGCTTCTTTCTCTTGGGATTCTCCCTTGGACTTGTGAACTTCCACTTGGCATTTTCATTGGATTCATGAACATTTTAGACAGTTGGCTTGCTACTTGCACTCTTTTGGACTAGAAGCATTTTCTTCTTCCTTGGACTTTTGGACATAAAAGCTTTTATTTGGATACTTGGATATTGGAAAAGGACTTGTTGGCTTTTGGGAAAAGACATTGCCATTGCTAACACTTTGTATTATAATCAAAAAGACTGTACTTGTAATCATACAGTTAAATATACAAAGTTACATCAGAGTGGATGTAGGTACAACTTGTCCAGCCATTATAAATCTTTGGTGTTATTTACTTTTCTTATGACTAGATTGTTTGGTTTATCCGGAATATTTACACTCTGATGTTGGCATGTGGAGCAACCAATTTCCTACATCAACATTTTGGCGCGCTAGGTAGGGGCGAACACAACTTTGGATTGCTAAGGATTTGGATTACTCAAAATTTTAAGATTGATAAAAAATAAGAAGGATGCTACTTTATCTTGTTCTAAAGGAGATGGAATAGAAGGAAGCTAGAAGGATTCCTCTACTAGAAATCCATCAAACTATCTAACTAGAGAAGAGATTGATGGAATGATTAAGGGATTGTTTGCATGCATGCAATTATTGGATGAACTCATCATAAGGAAACAAGAAATGGTGAATACATTTTTTTCTCAGGTGGAAGGATTTGGAAGGTCGACCGGCTAAGGCACTTGGGCTGGAACGCATGTGCAAGGCCCTAAGGGTTTGCAGGACTTGGGGAAGCTCCCTAAATCATCCCCAAGGCAACCCAGCTTGGCTAGGAGGCATCTCTCTCAATCCTGATGGAAGTGTGGCTCGGGATGTTTTGGTTTGTCAGGCTATGGGATCTGGAGTTGAATCTGCTATTCAAGTGCTGCTGCGAGAGGGAACAAATACCGAAAGAACCAGAAGTTAGGTTTGTGCAAGCGATATCTTCTCATGTCAAGGGTGAAGCAGATGTTAAGGTTGGAAATCAATAGATGGCTCATATTGAATTAGATACCGATGGCACCTACGCTGGTTTGCAAGATTGGAGGCAGTTGCTTGGAAATGGGAATTGAATTGCAGATGTGATTCGATGGATTACTCGATGTAGAGAATCTCACTTGGATTTGTACTATGTCGATCGCAGCCTATTCACTCAAGTTATCAAGAATTCTCACAATTCACCAGATTTCAAGTTACCGGCTTTGGATGGTCATGATGGCAGGAAGGATCCTACCATTCACTTGATGTGTTATGTACACTATATGCAAATTCTAGCAGCATCAGATTACGTTATAGCAAAATATTTCCCACTAGACCTTACGAATATTGCTACCATGTGGGCAGCTAGAATTGGAAAGTATTGGAAGTTGGAATTTTGGTTGAAAAGTTCATTGAATAGTTCAGGGTCCACATTTCTCAACCGAATAATGTTATGACTCTAATGGAAATCAAGCAAAGGACTGGAGAGACTTTGTAGAAATTCTTGGAAAGCTATAATGCGGTGGTAATGTAGGTTGATTGAACTGATTCGTCTATGGTATTGATGGCTATTGTTTCTGGAATTTTGGATAATACAGATTTCAAGATCTCACTTCTGTGGAATTCACCAAGGGTCCTTGGTGAGTTTTACTTTGAAGAATATATATTTCTATAAGAAGAAGATGCAAGGACTGATAAGGAAATTATCAAGGTTAATATGGTTCAGATCGAAGCATCGTCTAACTCTGGCAAGGATAATGGCAAAGGAAAGGGTTTGTTTGGAAACAATCAGAGTACTTAGCAATGGAGGGAACCTAAATTTCCTTCATATGCGGAACTTACTTTTTCTTTGGATGAAATTTGTAATGACCCGCATTGGCAGAGGTATTATAATTAATTTATTTGATTATATAAATAGTGATATAGAGTATGTAATGGTCGTGGAATTAAATAATGGTGAATATTTAATTTAAATAATAAATTAAATAATATATTAAATTTCTGAAATAATCAGAATTGGCTGAAATGACGATATGGGGTGAACTGGATCATCTATGATATTTAATTCAACTTGGAATTGAAATTGAATAACGAGTATATTATATAAACAACAGTTTGAACGTAGAATTATAATATAAATTAAATCGAGCTCGAAATAGCGCTGCAGTTCGTAAATTGGCGATTCGAACTTCAATTGAATGTACAGGATTCGTTTTAAGCCGGATTTCTATGAAACAAGAAACGTGTGGAGCTGGTGGAGTATATCTTTCTAGTGGAAGAGAAAAATAGGGATTTCATTGTGTAGATTTTGATTTACGTCCAAATCAAATTTCAGAAAAGTCGCTGTGGAATTCCTTTATAATTTATAATGGAATTATTTATATTTTAAAAAGGAATTTCAATATAAATCGAATATCGGGTTGACCCAGAAGTGAATATCAAGCTAGAAATTCATATAGAAATATTCTAGAGCAGTATGGTATTCCACTGTGAATATATACGATAATATTTATTTTTAAATATTTAATTTAATTATATTTAAATATATTTATATATTTAAATGGGTCATCCAGAGCTTTAAAAATACGCTGTCTGAGCAAACGGAGTCGGAATTCGACGAAACCATTTTCGTTGGGACCGTAATGTCGAACTCTAGTTACATGTCCAGTTTCGTGATTTTTGAACATCGTGTGTGATCACACGGATTTTTAGAAGGTGAAACCAATTTAACAAAAAGAATATACCGGGAATATTCCTTCTGCAAAATATCTAGATATTTTGAAAATCCTATAAATACACCTCAAACCTCTCCTTAACCTAATCGACATTTTTCCCACTGCTCAGAAAATCCGCCCCCACTTCTATCTCTTCTCCAAACAAATCGCAACATACAAAAATCAAAAGAAAATAAAATCAAAGTCTATAAATCTCGAGACCATTATATTTGGATTCCTGGTGCGAAGCTCTTCGATCTGATGTGACCCTTGAGTGGTGCGACGTAGGATTTGGCCGTCCAGTTTTCAAGCAGCGACGTTAGGGCAAGGGTTTTCGGGAGATTGAGGCTTGGATTGGTCAAAATCAAGTTCGGGTATGAATGGAGGAGGTAGATTAGCAGTTTGTTGCAAAGTTTTGGGTAGGGCGATGCTTCTTTGGAGGTCGCGGTCTCCATTGAATCGATGAACAGTAGTCGACGGATTTGGATCGTCGAACTCGAGTGTGGCACTTCGGGTATGAAGACGAAGAGCGTTGAAAAAGAAGAACAACGGAAATTTTTGTGGGATTTTTATAAATCTGTGGAGGGAGTAAGGAGGGATCAAGTCTTGAGGAATGGTGCTGTTAATGTCTGGAGCGTGCGGGTTTTGGGAGGAGAGGAAGAAGAGTTGTGGAGCGGGTATTAACAGGGGATGATGGGCCGACGTTTAAGGATCGGTAAAGGCCCAAATTTATATTCATTTAAGTCTTTAGTTTAATTTGAATATTATGTCAACTTATAAATGTGATATCTCATCCATACGAGGTCAGAATCGAGAACCGTAAGTCACGTTAGGATCGTATGGACGGACACTACATCATGGAACTGACTGGAGGTCCATCTGAGCTCGTTACAATTTATAGTGAAATAAATTGTCCGTCTGAATCAAGCGATGGTTATCGTTATTAACGATGATCGTCCAATGTGAGTAAATCTCACTAACTCGAAACAGTTTATAATTTCATGTTGTATTTTTAGAACTGTTAGATATTGGCTGATTGACTGTGTGTTGACTGTTTGATTGAACTGCTAGTCAGTTAGTTGAATTTTCTATATCGATTCTGTTTAACAGAATATATCATATAGAACTGAAAGTGATGTTATCTATATTGTTTAAAATATGTGATGCAGGGAAACAGGTTGGAGGAATCCAACTGGATTCCTCAACATTTATTTACTGTGATTCATATATTGTGATATATAATCTGTTGTCGATTATATGTGTTTGGACGATTTTGATCATCGTGATTTGATATGTTGAATACCATAACATACCGAATGTTGATAAAGGAATGTTTTCAAAGTGTATTTTGAAAATGAATTATTTATATTAAATCGATGGATTTTATATAGAAAAGTAAAAGGATTTTTATAAAAGAAATAATTATAAAATCAAAGGATAAGTTAAAATAAAAAGGAAATCATTTGTAAAAAGAAGAACCGTTACTAAAAGTAAATCTTTATAAATGAATAGTTTATTCGAAAAGGAGTTAATCGAATTAGTTATTCGAATAGAATAAAGGAAGTTATCAAATAAAGTTAAAAGGAGGTATTCAAATATAGTTTAGCCAAAAGGAGTTATTCGATCAGAATTCATCGAATAGAATGATTAGAATAAATCAAACATAGTTAATCAGTTAGGGTTAACCAGTTAGAGTTAATTGGTTAGAGTACATCAGTTAGGTTAAACCAGTTAGAGTTAACAGTTAGTGTTAAAAGTTAAAGTAAATCGATAGAGTTATATCGAACTAGAATTATTCGATTAGAGTTAAAGTAAAAAGGAATTAATCGATGTTAGTTTAATCAATTAGAGTTAAAGTAAAAGGAATTAATCGATGTTAGTTTAATCGATTAGAGTTAAAGTAAAAGGATTTATCGAATATAGTTTATTCGAATAGAAAGTAAAATGAGTTAATCGAATATAGTTATTCGAATAGAAGCAAATGAGTTAATCGAATATAGTTTATTCGAATAGAAAGTAAAAGGAGTTAACCAAATATAGTTTATTCGAATAGAAGCAAATGAGTTAATCGAATATAGTTTATTCGAAGAAAGTAAAAGGATTTATCGAATATAGTTTATTCGAAAGGAGTTAAGTGAAATGAGTAAATCAATAGCGTTAGTCAAATAGAGTTAATCCAATAGTGTTAGTCCAATAGAGTTAATTGATAAGGGTTAATCGAATAGAGTTAAGTGAAAAGAGTCAATCAAATATAGCTATTCGAAGGAGGGTTAAGTAAGGAAGTTAGTAAAAGGAATATAAAGTGAACTTTGCCTATTTCAAAGTTAGAAATGATGTTCAGTTAAGGTCTAAGAGGCAGTTCTACCCCAACTTGATTGGCTTCGTTTTAACTAAGGAATAGTTAAGGTTCGGCAGTAATGGAAATGGTTTGAGTTGGCATCGCGATGGTTTGTTTAAACATCTGTCTAAGACCAATGAAGAAGTTTTGGAAATGTTTTCCAAATAAGAAACCCGAAATGTTTTCTAATAAAGAATACAAGAAATGGAAATGTTTTCCATTGTTAATAACGTATATTTTCCAAATGTAGAAAAAAAGAAATATTGAATATAGGGAAACAGGAGATAAGTAAATTAATGAAATAAAGAGATAAATGTTGAATGATGTTTGATCGATATAAATTTCCATTTGGAAATAATATCGTTGTTTGCACACCTGTTTTTCTTCGATAGTTAAATCATAGACTATCGAAGTTTTGACCATTCTAACGTTGTTAATATGGAGAAACCAGTTGGATTATTATCCAAAGAACCACTCTGTATTGGCATAAGCGTTGCGAATCATATATGCCAAAGGAAATTGAAGACGGAGTTATGCAAGGGCTATCCTGTTTACAGAATAGTGCCTTCGGTTCATCCTGTTCCTGGATGATTTGTATGGACGGATGTCTGACAGAGTATTTCCAGACGATCACGTATATTTATTTCTCCAACCATACCAAGAGTGGAAGCGGAGAAGGAAACTTCTTTAGCTAACACGTAATGTATGGTTGTAGACATCAATCGATGATTTGATGGATTTGACGATGTGGCATTCAAAGTGAATCTGGTGTGATGATAAAGCGTAGCTTCTAGCCTCACATCCGGTAAATGACAGAAATCGGGCAGGCAGCATGGCTAAGTCGGTCGCACCGAAGTAGGGTGTATAATCACCTGATCTAGAGTTTCATTCATTTCTAAAAATCTATTGTTGATGCTGTCCCATTCGGGAAACGGTTGCTGATCCCAACCGTTGGTGATATACATTCGATACACTCAAGAGAAATGAGTGGTCGGTCATGTGTGGCCGGGTTGCAAGATGTTCTTGTTGAACCCAGTGTATTCCTCTCTAGAGGTACACTAGCGAAAGGTGATTCCATACCTTGTCATAGTTGGAAATTCATTACCCAATACGTGCTTGCGGTTTTGATTGTATATTATATATGTAGAACGTGAGATGAAAGCGTTTCTGCTAGATGATTATTATATTGTGTTGATAGACATTATTATAATATCAAAAGGTTTTTGATATAAAGATATTTGGATTCTCATAAGGGAAAAACCCGTTCCGTTATACGGCGTGGTATTATGAGATATCGATTACCTGTTTGAACTGTTTTAAAATGTTTTACTCACACCAATCCCATGACTGACCCGGAGTTTATTTTGTTGTTTTCCCTAAACTCTTGGGTGCCTAAATTTGTATGGGCAGTCAAGTAGTCAGGATTTACAGATATACTGGAAGAGCTAGGAGCAGGAGGCTTCAGGATTATAGCTATAGTTATTTCCGCTGTGTTGTAAGTGCTGTACCTTGATAATGATATGTATATTCAAGTACAGATTTGTATTTCAAAGTTATGTTATGAAATATATTTATTCGTTCCGCTGTGAGATTTGTGTTACTCTGATGTTGTGTTCTTCTTCTTCTTCTATTCTAATTTTCTATCTTATCTTTCCTCGCCCTCTAATTTCTTTCTCTAATGACTGGTATTTTTCGATGTTTTGGTTATCGACATCGTGTTTATGTCGATAACCAAAGTCGTCAAAATCCGGGTCATTACAAAATTTACTTTGAGGTTCACTCGGTTACTCCGTTCAGAAAGCCTCTAAGGAGGGAGCCCACTCAGAGGGAAAGGGATTCCGGTAAACATTGTTTGGTTCACAAAATTGGTGCTAATAATACAAACGATTGCAGGCACCTTCGGGATATGATCGAGGAACATGTCAGATGTAGCGAGCCGGCACAATATGTTTGGAATTGGGTTGCAGTATTAGAACAGGCACAGTTGCCTTCCGCGGCTCAGAATAGGGATGGTGCAGGGCGTCGTCCGAGTAGATTGGTAATCGATTGACATGGATCTCTCTGGACTTGTAGCTTCGGATTTTGGTAATTTGGTTTCTAGCTTTCTTGCATTTTTGCACCCTGGTCCTCTAGCACTTGGATTCCGGCTCTTTGGCTCTTAAACTCTTGAATTTTTGGTACTTTGACTCTCTAGTCTTTTGATTTTGGCATTTTGGTCTTATGGATTTTGGATATGTTCTCTATATTTTTGGCTTTCGGTTTCGGTTACTTATGAGCTAGGATTTTGGCTTTTGGGTTTTAGTCTTCGGTCGTTTGGGCTTCAGCCTTCTAGATGTTGTATCTCTAGGCTTTTGGTTTTGGATGGTTAAGTCGGTCTACCTACATACAAGATTAGGATTTAATCCTTAGGCATGCTTTGTACCCGACTGTAAATCACCCATCTCGTAGTTAATAAATTTCCTTGTTTTTTTTAGTTTTTTGTCTTTGGATGGCTAAGTTTATCTACCCATGTATGGGAACCGGTGAGATCCCTAAGCATACTCTTTATAGACTAGACCATCCCCTTCATACTTAATAGGATTTAATAAACTTGATATCGAAATCTGCTAAGTTGGTTTACCCATGTACGGGTTAAGACCTAACCCTAAGCATACTCTTTGCTCGATGATAAATCGTTAGGTTTTCTTTTAGCGTTATTAAAAACTTAGAAATTTTTCCAAAATTTATAAAATTACTTCGCTCGTGCCTACTATGCTTGCGGAGTATGAAATAAGAAATTGAAATTTCTAATTTTAAGGACTTGGTGAGTATGGATTATGCTCATTAAGTATAAAAATAAACTTATCCCTAAGTAAAGACTTTACTTGGGATGAGCAGGGCCGTTTTGTCAGGACTTGGCAAGATCTCGTAGTATAGGCTCGGGTATGGACTATACATTATTGGTTATGGGTTGTTTTGTCAAGTCTCGGTAAAGCGATTCAATTGGTTTTTGCCAGGTATGGTTTATACATGCTCAGTTAGGCCCAATAAGGCCATAGATTTGCTGGATTTCTCTGCTTTTCTAAATATTTGGATTTATGAAATTTGGCTTTCTCTTATAATACGATTCAGAGAGATCATTGTATTTCTTTGGATTTCGGATTCTAGTTTCATATTAACACAATCCGACGCGATCGTGATTTTTTGGATTTCTAGTTTTCGGTCATCTAATCTTCATTCAGACTTCTTTCGGGTTAAGGCTTCTGCGTACATGGATTTTTAGATTTTACAAAACACATATTCCATAACATAAATGTTTTAGGGGGCATGTGTTGACCCGCCTTTTTACGAGGAAGTCATGCTACGGAATTCTAATTAACAGAATGCTCAGAACTTGATTATGGACTCGGGAAAGTTTGAAGTGATTTGGATGAAGTCGCGGGACTCGCAAAAACTCAAAATTTTGGCCGTGTTACGGGATCGGTATGTATCCTCAAAACACATCGGGGATTGGTGGGAATCACGAAGTTTCAAGAAATAGAAAAAATTATCACAAATTCACTGGATCGGTATTATGCAATTCATATCCCGTGATCGGTAATCATGATTTCGTATCTCGAGATCTGTGCAATGGATTTTTTAATCCTCGGTTTGGAGTAGAAATCTCTAAGGCATGGTGGATTGGCATATGTCACTTCATACCCCCTAATATGTGAAAATTTGCTATACTCCTTGGGGATCAATGTTGTGAATCTTTCTTCTCGAGATCGGTGTAAACTCTTGGCCTTTAGGATTGGCTTGGTTACTTTGAATCCTCAAATACTAAGGGGATGGCATTCAGATCAGGAGCATTAAAGTGAAGTAGGAGATTTAGTGAAGACTTGGGGGATCGGTACTGATCGTGGGATCAGAACTGATCCTAATGATGAGTTTTGTAGGATAGGAATTCCCACTTTTCTGCTAATATAAATACCCCTATTGCGAATGTTTCCAGGATCATTGGCACATTTTCTAGATATGGGATTTAAGGACTTGAAGATTTTTAATGGATTCTCTCATGGCTTCTTCCTCTTTGGATTCTCCCTTGGACTTGTGAACTTCCACTTGGCATTTGGATTGGATTCTTGAACCTTTTAGACACTTGGCTTATTACTTGCACTCTTTTGGACATAGAAACATCTTCTTTTTGCTTGGACTTTTAGACATAGAAGCTTCTATTTAGATACTTGGATATTGGAAAAGGGCATGTTGTCTTTAGGCAAGGACTTTGTCAATGCTAACACTATGCATTGTAATCAAAAGGACTATACTTGTAACCATATAGTTAAATATACGAAGTTACATCGGAGTGGACGCACGAACAACTTGTTAAACCACTATAAATCTCTGGTGTCATTTACTTTTCTTATGATTGGATTGTTTGGTTTATTCAGAATATTTATACGTGAGTGTTGTCATGTGAAGCGACCATTTCCCACGTCAATAGTAATCCCCAAATTGAATTCATGCATATAATATTACTTTATGAATATTTTGATGCTTTTCCAATTCTATGATGAAATTATAGTTTTCATTGATTAAATATGCATGTTTACATAAGAACTAGTTAGATTTTTGATCAAAATCTAAAGTTAGTCATCTTCGATTGTTGTGAAATTTTATATATTGTGTATAAAATGATTTCGAAGATGTGATTCAAGTTTGATAATTTTTTGAGCATGAAGGAATATTTTATTAATTTCTAAAGTTTGATTAAGAGTTCATTACGGGATTATAAAAAAAATAACCTTGACCTGGAACATGTGAATTTTTGGGATTTTCCCATGATTTTCAAATTTTACAATGATTTTTCTAAGTTTGACGGACTTAGGTGATTAACGCATTTATTCGCAATGGTTTATGTTATGTTAATGTTTTATACTTGTCAACTTAAAATATCCTACAAGGAAGATAAAAATAAGGAAAGTAAAAATTAGAAAAGATGCTTTCAAGAAGCAAGAAAACTGCTTTGATAATACTAGAGTGACTGCAAAAGTATTAGAGCCAACAGGAGGAATTATAAGAAATATCCAAACTCGAGAAGATGGGACCTTTCGAAATCAAGACGAAACTACTGGAAAGCAATATAGGAAGAAGAAGTGTAATAAGCTTAAGATTTTAGTAAAAATAATTAAAGAATTAATTTTATGAAATAGTAAGTTTGTGAAATTATCAAAAAAATTGCTATGTGGTTTCACAATTGAGTCCTTGGCTATTTTTTGGTCAATTTTCATATATAACTTGTTAGAACCCGAGTTTGTATGAAGAAGTTATAAGAGAAACAAGTTATAAGTTTAAATCAGAAATTAACAAAAGAAAAGAAAAAAAAAACAATATAGGTCGACCTGACCTAGCATTGGTCGACTCGACCTTGTATAGGTCGACTTATAAGGGATCAAGTGTCGACCTGCTTTTTGTATTCAGACGTTGTTTCGTCTATGTACGAGCCAAAAGGATCTGGACGAATTTTTGAAATGACATGACATAATTTTGGATGGTTAACAGTTAATCTGAATGCTGGAATGAAAATATGATCTTTATGGACCAGATTGAAACCTAAAATCCAACAAGCTATGATCCCTATGTTACACTATAAATAAACCTGTAGACCTTGGCATTTCCCTCACACTCAGAACTTCTCTCACTTGATTAATTTCGTTAGGACGGGACCTAAAAATTAAATAGTTTAAGGGAGAGAATATTCTAAATAGAAATATTAAATGCCATGGGGAGAGAACTGCAGAGGCCATGGAGTAAATCTTAGGACCACATGTGAGTGTTGTAATCATTCAAACTTTTGATAATTTAAGAAAATAAGGTTTATAATAGTTGTAGATTATTCTGTGTTTTTCTTGTAGTTTTCTTATTGTTTTTCTTGAAATTTTAATAGTATTTCTATAAGTTACTATTTCTGTATTTTATTTTTTTGTAAGTTATTTTCTACATGTATTTCTCTGTTCCTTCTTATGGTTTTTTATTTGAATTCAATAAGAAAATTTTGCACTCTTTTTCATTTACTGACATTTCACTCTTATTAGTTATTTACAGTTTATGCAATTATTCAAGTTTATGCCTAAATCTGTAGATGCTAGTTAATTAACAACGGATTTAATCCCCCTTTTGCGTATGGAAAATAGAATTAAAAGTAGAAAATTCATGAACACAGATTAAAACAGAAGAACTAAATTTACAGAAAAACGTGCATAAATTATAGATCTATAACTAAAAAAGGAATTAGACTGAAATTGGCAAATTAGTGTGTCGGTATCTTTCGGCGATGTCCGAGCATGTGAAGGCATCACAAGGGAAGGTCACTACTGCATCCAAAAATGTTTAGTTTTGTCTTTATTGGTGGATAAGATGACCATAACACCTGTAGATATGGGGCTGTGCATGTCAACGAAGGGTTGTCACTTTAGGACGTGATGCATCCACTGTGGGGCTGGCATAGAGTATCTACGGAGTAGGGAGCCAATCAATTAGGATAGTAATTAGGGTACATTTGGGCGTATGCCTAAGTCTACCACCGTATAGTGGAAGGGATCATCTCATTTTGGTTATACTAGTAATAGTGCAGAGTAATCATTAAAGAAGCATATACACCTTATCCTATCTACCTTGTCACACCTCCATTTATGTAGGGATCTCTCTTATCCACTTTATATGCTTGTCATGCTACTTTTATTTATTTACTTGCTAAAAGTAACTAGACTCGCCAGACTTTATGTCTGACCCTTTTTGTTTCGTCATCTTTCTTCTGTCCCCTCCCCCCCCCCTCAGGTTCTCAGGGCGGGAACACTCAGGCTTAGTCATGACTCAGTTATCATCTTGCTAAAGCTGCTTCCAAAGTATGGCTCAAGTTCTTATCTCTACTATGGCTTTGTCTCTTTTATTTGGGGAATTATGTTTTCTTTTAAGTATTTATGTACTCTGATGGTAAATGACAGAAGTTATATTGTTGTTATGGTTTTTGTGACTTATGGTATTTTAGACCACGATGTATGATTTGTGTTTGAAATAAAAATTTGAATTTCTGCTGCTATCTTATTAATATCTGTCTTGTAATATTCTGTGTCTATTTACCTATAACGCTTCACGAAATTTATTGCATTCCCTTTCTGATTGACATTAACGGACGTGGGGTGTTACACTTGGTATCAGAGCTGAAGGGTACCAGATTGGATAAAGTATTTGAAAATTATTTTCAAAAAGGTATTAAAAGAAAGAATTTTCAAAAAGAAAAGTCGGTTTTAAAAAACATTCCCCAAAAAACCATATGTAATATCTTAGATCCTTTGTCTGAATCTCTTCCTTTTTCTTTTCAGCATGTTTGGGGAACCAAACATTCCAGAGGGCGTTACGATACCCGGATGGTTCCGTAGGTATCTAGAGGCCACGGTGCCTGCCGAAGGCCAAGGAAACGTTCCTCCCCCAGCTGCACCACTCATTCCTCCTCCCCCTCCAAGAGCAGATAATTTCGCTAAAATCTGCAAAGGCTTCCGTGCTATGGGAGGGAAGCCATTCCATGGAACGAGACATTCTTAGAATCACGGAATTGGCTCAAGGAGACCGAGGACTTGTTCGTAATCTTTGAGGTAGAGGATAGAAGGAAGACTTAGTTAGCTTCTTGGCTACTGAAAGACAAAGCCTCATTTTGTGGGAAGTTACCCAAACTGGACGTCTGGTGGAAACTTGGGAGGATTTTAGACAAAGATTTGAAATAAAATTTCTTTCCCAAGTCAAGAAAATCATGCAGATGGAGAGGTTCTTGGCACTCAAACAAGGGAACTTGACGGTGAAAGAGTATGTGAACAAATTCAACCAATTAGCAAGGTTCGAGTTGGAGCTGGTGGATACTCCGCATAAGAAGGCATTGCAGTTTGCTAAAGGGCTAAATGAACCCCTTTCTGGGTTAGCCATGTCCCATATTCCAATGGGAGCCACTTTTGAAAAACTTGTCGATATGACCCTAATGCATGAGGAAGACAACGGAGTAAGAAGGAAGTAAAGGCCGAGGAAACATCGCAAAATAAGAAGGTGTAGCCTAAGAAGGGGCAATAGCAACAACAACAACAACAACAACAACAACAACAACAACAACAACAACAACAAAAGAAAGGTGCAAAGAACGACAAGGGAAAGGGTAAGAGAAAATGCCACAGTTGTGGGAAAGAGGGTCACTTGGTTAAGGACTGTAAGAGAAGGAAGAACACTTGCTACAATTGTGGGGAGGTCGGACACTTTGCTACGGAGTGCCCGAAGAAACAGTGATCGCAGGGACAAATACAAAGGGCAGAAACTTTTGGAGGGCAGGTGCATGCTCTCGCGATTAGTGCTCCTGATAAAGGTAGAAAAATTTCTGTGGAAGGTTTAATTTTTCTTTCAAATCATCCTATTAGAACACATTTTTATTCTGGCGCTTCATATTCATTTATATCTAGTTCTGTGGTTGAATCTCTGCACTTAATTACTAGTATGGTAGTGGATCCCGTAGTTGTCTCAAATCCTATTGGTGGTTCATCTCATTTATCTATGATTTGTAGGGGTTTGAGAATATCAATGTTAGGCGTCGAATTTGAATGCGAAGCATATGTGCTCAGGTGTAACGACCCAAGATTTTCAGCCCTGAAAATCAACATGAATACCTTTACCGTAACTCATGCCGACCTTCCAAACACCGAAAACACTGGATAGTTATTAGAAAGAAATTAGAGGGAGAGATAAGAAAGAAAGAAATATTAGAATAGAAGAAGAAGAAGAAACAACACAACACAGAGTCTCACATCGCAGCGGAACAAAATATAATACAAAAATAAATCTTTACTGAGAGCTTTAAAAATACTTACAATATCAGAGTACATCACACACTGGGACAGTTATAATAACCTGTTCCCATATACAACACACATCGGAATAATAGCTATATAATATCATATGTCCGGACTCTCCAGCTCGTCTCCTCACAGCATTCGATAACCTGAACCTGTACACCCCGGGCTAACCCGAGCATTTACAAAACACCGGGTCAGTCTGGTGAACCAGAGTGAGAAAAACTCGCACAGTATTAAGGGTATCACACAACCTTATTTTAAAGTCAAAATCTTTCAAAGAAAGGATAATCATAAGACCAAATCCACACATAAACACGGACGGTTTTTACCTTACGATAACCCCAAGCAGTTTTGAAATCAATATCTTGTCTGATATTATAATAATGTCTAAATACAAGTAATTAGAAATCTTGTGGAACGCTTGCATCTCACGCTCCACATATAGTATACAATCAAAACCGTGGGTGCTTATTGGAGATTGGATTCCGACTATGACAAGGTATGGGACCACCTACCGATAGTGTATCTCTAGAGGAGAATACACTGGGTTCAACAAGAACGTCTTGCAACCAGGCCCACACATGACCGACCACTCATTTCGCTTGAGTGTATCGAATGTATATCACCAACGGTTGGGAGCTACCCACCATATTCTCGAAAAGGGACAGCATCGAAATAGATTAAGAATGAAATGGATTTTCTCTAGATAGGTGATTATACACCCTAATGGGAGCGACCCACATAGCCATGCTGCCTGCCCGATTTTTGTCATTTCCCGGTTGTGAGGTTTGAAGTTTAAATTATACTTTTTGAAACATCTGGTCACCATTCACTTTGAATGCCACATCGTCAGATCCGTCAAATCACTAATTGAAGTCCACAAATATACTCTGAGTTTTAAAGAAGTGCCCCTCTTTGCCACCACTCGGTATATTTGTAAAAATCAACGTACGTGGTTTCAGGAAATACTCTATCAGACATTCGTCCATACAAGTCATCCAGGAACAGGATGAACCGAAGGTACTCTCCTACTGCATCCAATATAGGAATCAACCCATGGATCAGTAGCGAGAAGTCCTTGCAACCCGTAGATTCCAACCACGACAGAACCTCAGTTTATCTCTAGTTGCAATCCCAGAGATTATTAGCGGTCCTTCCGTTTTAGGAAGATCCACAATCTTAAATGCTCCATCTCGATCATCTCTTGATATCTTCACGTATTTGTTGGTCGGAATGGTTTTCGAATATAAATTCGATCCCGGTCTTTCCATACCAACAATCGTATTGGACAGATTTGATAGTCGGTGGTTTAACTATCAAAATAATCAGTGTTTCAATCATGACAATCCAGTGAGTTCACAGGTTCAGTATTCGGTCTCACTTGGCCTTTTAATTTAAACAAACTAATTCACTTCTGCTTAATTAAAACTACTAACTCTTTTAATATTTCAAAATACGATATTTGATCCTTAATAAATATACAAATGTTCTCAAAAACCCTTTCTTTGTATTACTTAGTAAAATGCTTATAACCATATTCAACTGTCATTTAATTCTCCTTTCAAAACATACGTTACATCATTCTCTATTATCTAAACTTGGAAAAATCCATTCAACGTTTCCTTTTAACCTGTGGATATCGTCATAATTTGACGCAACCTTCTTTATTCCCCTTTTCTTTGAAATCATCATTTTATATGTACTTTCACCAAAAATATTTCGTTATCATTTCACTAATGAAATAATAAAGTTTATTAACCACATTTACCATTACAACTAATATCATTCTAAGATAATCCCAAAGTCGTTCAAGTTGGGGTATTTTAGTTACCTCTCAGACCTTGACCAACAATGTTCATATCTTAAAATAAATATAAGTTGTAATCCAAAACTAATATTTCATTCTAATCCCAATACATATTCCATCGAACTATTTTATTCAAAATACAGTTTCATAAAACCTTCTTTATCTCTTTGAAAATCTCTTCTCGATTATAACATTATTCCTTAAGTTAATAATTAGGTAATTCCTTATAAAAACGCCAATTTTTAATCTTCACCTTTCTTAAACAATTTTATTCCATAATTCGAATTTTGTTTATCAAATCCTATGATCCACTTCTTTGCCCAGTTCACTTTTACCAATCCCTTTCCAAATCATTCAGCCTTTCCCCGCTTTGCAACTCTTATTTTAGTTTCCCATTTTTACTTAGTCACATTTTTAAGTAACGTTAATTTAGAATTAACGACATAACACCTCAAACTCCTTTTATATAACTCTGGTTTATTATAAAACCCTTTTATCTAAAATTTCCTTTTTCTCAATTCAAATAATTAAGTAACACTTATTTTCAGCAATAATATTCGCTTAAAATTCCTTTTATAACTTTGTTATAAACTCAGGTTTTTAACAAAACCTGTTCATAAACTCCTTTCATCATTCAATTGGATTTTATTCCAACCTAGATTACTTTTAAATGAATTCCCATAAAAAAACAATTCTCTAAACTATTATCTATTACAACAATAATTTATCTCAATCATTACCTACATTAGTAGTTAAGTCCTTTATTTACTAAAATAAATAGTAATTCCCAATTTAAAAATCTTATTAAAATTAAAACAATATTCATTACTATTTTATTGGATTAATTCAAAACAAACAACTTAATAATCATCTCCAGATAAAATGGTTGATTTAATTAATTCAAAACTCTATTGTCTCGTTAACCGATTCCAATTAGTTCTCACTTTAAATTAATTAATAATATAATTAATTTAAATAATTCCATTTAATTATTTCTTAACAAAATAATTATTCACTTTAACCGTTAGATAAATTTCCTATTTTTCATACTTATAATTCTGATTAGCATCACGATTGACTTTATTTACTCAATTAATAAAATAAAAATAAATACCTATTTCCCTTTAAAAACTTTTATTCAAATAATATTTCAAAATCTATCCCAAGTAATAAAATAAATTTATAACTTTAGTTCTATCGATTCACCTGATGGTAAATCAATATAAACAAAATAAATTACTTTTAGGCCATTTACTGCCGATTACTCAACCAATATAACCCATTGGTTAAAACACAACACATGTTGATTTTTCAGTCAATGATCACTACTAAAATCAATAATCCAGTCATAACAGTTCACATATGAAAATATGAAAATAAATAATATATTTGAGGAATCCGGTTGGATCCCTCCAACCTGTTCTTCTCTGTATACAAATGGTTGTCTCCACACAGTTCAAAATAATTCAGACAGATCAAAAAATTCAAACAGATCAAACAATCCCAAACCATTAAACACGATTATTGATAAACATGACCAATAAGGTAAATTACCTTTATTGGAACCAGTCGTTAAAATAACGATTTGGTATTTTACTGAAATTAACCAACGGTTTAATTTCATCAGTTAAATCAACAAATAAATATATAACCAGCAAACAGTCAACCATCAGTAAACAAGGCACACAAAATAAAAACCCAATATAAACGGGATAAACTGAGTGATTTGAACTCACCTTGGGTTTCTACTTGTTGCCAGAATGGTTTGTTTTACACTCTTCCAGCTGTGTTTACTCTATCTGTTTCATCCAAAAACATGCATCTGTTGGTATCGGCTCAATGCTCCTTGTTTGGCCATTTCTGTGTACGTATGGCATAACTATGATTTAATTGTTATTTACTACTTAAATAAATAACTTAATATAAATTTATTAACCTAACTTTTTAATTAATATATATAAGGTCTGGGTTAGGCTCGAAATTGGTTAGGCATACTAAAATTTTAAACTAGGCACGTTAACTCTTTAATTAATCAAATTAGACACGGTCCCTTGTATACATTCAGGTACGTTATACTATTATTCCTAGATTAGGCATATACCTGAAACAATTTCCGCCACATTATCTTGGTACTAACGTAATTAGGCTAGATAAAATAGATTGGTCACCGAAATATAATTCTCACCGCCATGTTCATTGTCTATTCGAACCCAACCATGCAAGCAACACCATTTTGCACCCTCCAACTGCTCGCTCCATTCTTCCACTATTCCCATGCACTGCTCATGGCAACAGCCTTTCCCCCCTCCCCACTGTAGTACATTTCTTCACCACGCATGCTCCGTGTTCCATCTCTTGCCACCAATCGCACTGCTCCATTTCATCATCGCCTAGAACATTCCCTATGCAACTCCTTCCCATGCACGTCCCAATCTCCCCCACACAGTTCCCTATTTCCCAACAATACCCTTCCATTTCCATGCAAATCTCCATGAGCTGCTCCTTCTTTCTCGTCTGTGCTTTCGAACAAACTACCCTTCAACGTAGACAACTTGCCTCTGCATTCGATAACAAACCTCTAGCGATCAATCTGTCGTTGCTGGTCTGAATGCCTCGGTCTTGTCCTCTCCACTGACTGGTGTGACATTCATTCGGTCTTCCCTCTCCCTCTCTCTCTCAACTCTATGAGATTGTAGTTGGAGGCTTCGAGAATCACTGAGATGATTTGAAAGTAATAAAGAAGGAGCCTCAAAAGATTTTTGGCCATTGGAAATAAATGGAGGCTGCGTTCTTGTTTCAAAAATGGGGAGTTGGTTTCGTTTGTGGCTTGCAGGCGGAAAGGTAAACAAGGTTACCTGTATATATAGGCAAGAGAAACAGACGATAAGAACAAAGTCTTATCAACGGTGGTATTGCGTAGGACTGCGGGTAGCTCTGCATGGTGGCATAGCTGCTCTTGTGTTTTCATTTCATATATAGGTGCTGGTGCTTGTTATCAGTCTTGAATGGTCAGGGGACAGAAGGTTAGACTGATAGGAAAAATAGGCTGCCAGCTCGTGTTGTTTAATCCGAGGTGAAAGCATACTTAGGTGTATCAGCGTGTATGAGAATGACTATATATATCGATTTTCTTAGTTTTGAAATTGGTTCAACCGTACTAATTCTGCAGACAAGATGACAGGCATGGCTATTTGGTTTACACGCTAGGTTGGTTGCAGTGTTTAAAAGGTTGCACTTCTTTACCTTTTTGGTTGGCTGAGAGGTGATAACTGGAGACGTAGCTAGGTAGCTAAAAAGAATTGACATAGCATACCTTATTTCTAGAGTAGCTGCGATGGAAGACTTAGCATGTGCGGTGCGTTATTTAATAATGACTATGTTTATTTAAATAGATTGTATCTGTTGATGTATCAGCAAAAAAGATTTTCTAAATTCTTGCGTTAGCTTTTGGTTGTCAACGAGAAAGGATAGATTAGACTGGTGATGTGTTCATTTCCATTGGTGGAATAGGATGTATATTTTTGTTACGGTTTTTATTAAATAATATTACCCGATACTTCATCCTCAAGTAACGCGATAAAATCACTATAAATGATTTCCGTTTACTGATAAAAAGACTAATCTTAGTATAAAAAGATATTCCGGATCCAATGGGACAAGTTTTGTCGAATTCCAATATCGTTTGAAAAGGCTCCCTTTATAAAACCAGAAATAAACACGTGTTTAATTTTTTCACGATCACCAGATAAATCAAATCAACTTGAAACCTTGCAATCCTATAATAATTCTTCAATACGAACCCAACGGCACATGTTTTGTCACATTCTGAGACTGTTTCCCCGGTAGGCTATTTTTACGTGCACCGCAATGCCATTCTGAACACCAAATTTGCCGGTCTCCAAAAATAACAAACTATATACCTATCCTGACTCTAATCCGATACGAACTCAACGGAATTGGTTTCGTGGCTTAACTCGATCGTATGTTCAAGTTATACCTGAATAACCCTTTACTAAATTAATTACGTGCTATAGAAATTGAACGGGCGTTTACGGCTGCCGTGGTCACATACGACATCGGTTTGCCACGCCATTCAACACCATACAATAATTTAACTTTACGGTCCCAATGAAACTGATTTCGTTGAAATCTGAGTTCGTTTACAAAACGGCTATTGTTACGCATATATTTTAAATACCGATTTCCACAGCGACTATTTCAAAATTTGATTTGGCCATAACTAACAAATTACAACCCGAAATCTGGATTTTTCTCTTTCATATGAAAATTATCATCAACACGGTTCCATTGTTTCTCGTTTCGCAGAAATCCGACTTATATCGGATCCTATACATTCAATTCAAGTTCAAAATTCAATATTACGAACTGCCACGCCATTTCGAGCTGGATTTATTTTAAATATAAATTTAACGTTCAAATATCGTCTTTAATAACGAATTAAAATTCGTTAATACTCCAAATATAATATTTAAAATAATAAATTAAATTAAATATTTGACGGTCAAAATACGGGTCGTTACATCAGGTTTATGGGCTATAGGTTGATTCTAGGAATGGATTGGCTTACCACATATGGTGCCATTCCGGATTGTGAGAAGAGGGTCGTTAAGCTTCTAACTTGTCATGGGAGGAACCTCGAGAATTCTTGTGACCCATAAGGGTCAGTTATGCTTAATTTCCTAGAGTCTCTTGATGCACCTATCGATGACTTGCAATCTACTCCGGTAGTCCGGGATTATTCTAATGTTTTTGATGAGGTATGGGGTTTAACTCCGAGGCGCGAGATCAATTTTCGTATATACCTAGTGGACAATACAAAGCCAGTTGCATTGCCAGTGCGCCATATGGCTCCGAGGGAAAGGAGGGAGCTGAGTAAGCAAGTAGGAGAGCTACTTAAGAAAGGATTTATCAGACGAAGCATATCTGAATGGGGTGCTCCGGTTGTATTCGCAACTAAGGCGGATGGTTCACTTTGTTTGTGTGTTGACTATAGGGAGTTGAATAAAATCACTAAGAAGAATAGGCACCCGCTCCCGAGGATTGATGATTTATTCGATCAGCTTATTGGTGCCTCAATATTTTCTCAATTAGACTTGGCCATGGGTTTTCATAAATTGAGAGTGGCTGAGGACAGCATAGATAAGACCGCTTTTAGAACCACGGATGGTTTCTTTGAATGGCTAGTTATGCCTTTTGGGTTGACAAATGCACCCGCCTATTTTGTTGATCTGATGAGTAGGGTGTTTCGGGAGTTTCTAAATAAATTGTCGTGGTTTTTGTTGACGATATCTTGATCTTCTCCAAAATCGAAGAAGAGCATGTCCGACATTTGAGAGAAGTCTTGAAAACTCTTTGTGCACAATAGCTTAAGGCAAAGTTCTCCAATGCCATTTTTAGAGAAAAGAGGTGAGATTCTTAGGGCATGTGGTCTCCAAAGAAGGGATGGATGTTGATTCCGCAAAGGTGGTTGTAATGCAAGATTGGCAGGTTCCTAAAAATGCAACCGACGTTAGAAGCTTTCTTGGATTAGCAGGTTATTATAGGAAGCTCGTTAAGGACTTCGCAAAGATATCAGCCCCACTCACCAGGCTGACAAAGAAGAACTTGGCGTTTTCATAGGATATAGATTTTTATGTTACTTTCCAACGACTGAAGAGGGCTCGGACAATAGCCCCAGTCTTGACCTTGCCTGATGGGAGTAAAGTGTTTACGGTTTACACCGATGCATGTGGTACTGGGCTTGGTGTGGTTCTGATGCAAGAAGGAAAGTGTTAGACCAAAAAGTGGTTCTAACACCCAAATTGATTAAAAGCAAAATGAAATGAGATAAAAATAAAAATGAACACACAGGATTTATAGTGGTTCGGCGAAGAAATGCCTACGTCCACTTGTTTTTCACTATTTTCAATGATTCAGTTGCAAATACAATGAAATACTCACTTGATCTCTCTCACTACTCACTCACAATCACTCAATTGTTTGAAAACAAATAATGAAAGAAGATTTTGATTTTCCGGGATTGCTGGAATTCGGGTTATGAAGGTGGTTGCACTCTCCAAATGCCAGAAAAAAGATCCTTTTCTTTGTCTCCAGACGGGGTATTTATAGGTGTGAATTTGCTCAAAACTCGATCCGGGTCGGGGCCACGTGTCGTCCATCCCATTTGCCTCGGGTTCGGATGAATTATTGTGTTGACAACGCATCAGAGTAATGAACGTTATGGGTAGGAACTGGTCACAGCCGATCCGGATATCCAGGCGCTTTTGCAGGAGAATGATATGGAAAATGGGCTCGGGTCGGAGACACACATATAAGGGGTTCGGATCGGGATACCCGATCCGACCCGGATTGGCTTGGTGGCAGCGCTCTCTCTTCTTTAATCTGCTTCGCTCCGATCTATTTTCGTGGCAAACAGGTGGCTTTCCGATCCAATTGAGATTATGTTGCCCTCCGATCCGAATAGATATGCCTTACCAATTTCCTCAGCAACAGTTCACCGATCCGAACAGAAGATTTTATTCGACCCGAACCGATACGTTGCTCTGACCCGACCCGAACGATTGCAGCTGTCCGATCTAGCTGTAGTGTCTTCTCCGATCCGAACCAAAGTCTTCTAATTAAAAATGCTCTTCAATGTCTGATATCTAGACTTTGTGTTGCCTAGTTCACAAAGTAGGCAAACACTTTGCCCCCTCAAAGGATGCTTCGGTTGAAAATGGAGCATGCTTTGATTGCCGTTGCACAACGCCTTCATCCTTCCTTTTGAATACGCATGCCAAGCTGTCGTACTGCATCTTGTTCGGTTCGGATTCCGACCCGAACGGATTTCTGGTTTGGGTTCCGACCCGAACGGATCTCCTTCTTCCTATACTCAGCAATGGATTAGTGGGCCAAGCTGCGTCATTGGGCTTTTCGATCCGGTCCGATCGGGAATACGAATAGTCAGCTTGTTTTTTATATAAATTTACTTCACTTTTCTTCTTTTCTTTCATTCACTGTTCTTGCTCAACCGAACCGATTCCACATCGAAACCTTAGTCTTTCCAAGAAACTTCAACATTCTCGCTTCAATCTTTGAATCAAATACATAGGTAGTCTTGTAATCTTGAATCTCGTTGTCATAATTGTTTTTAATTTACATCCGCAGTTAAGTTGAACGATTCTAGCAAGGTAATTGACTAATTCCATCGCCACGGCTTCCTTCATCTTTCGCCTTCGTCGTTAATGGCATCGACGCCATTTCGAGGCGTTGGAGGAGGGTATTGAGACTCGTTGTTGAATACTTGAGTGCTTAATCACTTGATTTTAATTAAGGCTTGGGATATCGAGTTGGGTTCGCTACTTAAGAGGAGGAAGAGGAAGGAAATTGAAGGAGATCGGTTCGGGTGGGGGAACAGTAGGAGAAAAGGGGAAAGAGAGAAATTCACAGAGCCGGACCGGGTCGGAGCAATAGGGCAAAGAAATGAGACTTAACTTGTTTGACCGGGTCGGGTCGGATCTATGAATAAAATGGAGGTCAAGACTTATGCGCTCGGATCGGACCTGGTTGTGAAACAAAAGAGAGAATAGGGGCCTGGTTAACCAGGTTAATCCGACCCGCTCCGAGAGTCAATCTCCGAACCAATCCGGATATATTTCTCTGAGCGTGAGCCTTTGCTTTAAGCTGACATGTGACCTTGCCTATCCGATCTGAACCTGGTGTATGCATCCGAACTGAAAACTACTCAATCCAAAACACAAACTTTCGTCCAACTATTTAAAAGATATTACTTCCAACTTCATGAACAGTTAGGATAGTGCCTTGCGGACATAAACGAACATTAAGAACTACTCTGACTATCACTTTCTCTTCAAAGTTTCATCTTACATTGTTGCACCTTTACTTTGCATTTCTCACATTTGCTGCACACATTTTAGTTCACACACATGCACAGGGGGGTACGGGCTAATTTACTCTAATTCGTGCTATTGCTTCTTCAATAGTTCTATGACAATGAGACCCAGACGCTCTTCCAGACTAGCTGAGAGGAAAGAAACCCCGGAAACCTCTAACAAAATCACTCTCGAGGATATATCTTCTTCTTCGGATCCAGAATGGGACAGTGAGGGTCCAGACTACGGGGTTGGAAATCGAGAAAGCAACGAGGCGTCTTAAGAGAACGAAGTTTCTCTGGGTTTTGAGGAGGAAGGAGGGATTGGTGACGATCGAGCCCCTGATGAATTTGAATCGGCAATTATATTGGAATCACCTCCAGACTCCGTTGAATCAACAATCGACAATGATCGACTTATCCGAATATGCTTAAAGTACGGGATAATGAAAAGGGACACTCTAGTGCCTTCACGCTCTGACCGTCCCCACAACCCTCCAGAAGGATATATGGCGGTCACTCGATTGATGTGCATGGTCGGCGCCATTCCTCCATTCTCTCCCTTCATCGTTGACTTTTTAAGACAAATGCGGATTGCCCCCATGCAGTTGCATCCCAATTCATATGCTTATTTGCACACCTTGTACATAGCATATCGTGAAATCTTAGGCATAGAGCTCACGTTCGATGACGTTCACTTCTTCTATAATTTCAAGCATCGGACTCGAGAGACTCCATCTTTCTGCTACTTCGAGTCAGTTCCAAAAAGGAAGATAATCTCTGCACCATTCAGCAGTAAAGCTGGAGATTTCAGACTAGAATGGTTCTACGTGAAGCGACAGCCTGGATGCGCCAGGAGGTGGACAAAATCAAGTAAAGCACTGATTTTCTAAATCCGGGCTCTATACACTTGAATCATCACCTTGACTTGTTTTCCTTTTTGTTTGCAGTCGACAATCCTAAACAGATATCAGATCAGGTGTTCTTTGACCGGATGCACCGACTTCTTAATGGCGATCAGAAATTCTTGACTATCGATGAAGCCCTTAAAGACGAATACCTTCACTTTCATGGGCTGTTATCCGTTTTTCGTAGCATTGGTCATGGGACGGTTCCATACGCATACATTCCTCCAGTGGAGGTAGTCCCAGAGACAGGAGAAGGCTCAGGAGTTCCTACAGCGCCTCTTCAAACTTCACCTTCTCCATCTTCTACACAAGATGACGAATTGGCTAATCTGGCCGAAAAGCATCGTGCAGGATATATTGCCCCCGAGGAGACTACTTCTCTGGAAAATTCAAAATCCTCCCAAGAGTCGCCACTTCATGCTTCCGAGGGGGATGTCCCTAGTACTGATGAGCAGATATTTCAGGGTTTGGGGGATCTCCCCTTACCTGAGACTATATACACTTCAGAGGATTTCAGGAAGGATCCTTTAGTCTTCACCTCTTCTGAAGAGACCACTCCCGCTAAGGCCAAAGAGTCTGCCCGTACTAGTCTAGCTTCAGACTCGGGTTGGTTGGGGGGAAACACACCACTTAGGATACACTTTATATAACGGCATTAGCATTCATTGCACCTCTTTCTTCGTGAATCCATTAATTCTAAATTTCGTTTGTTTTATCGTGCAGGTACGATGTCTCGATCCTACTACGATATCAGGAAGCTTCGTCGCAGCATGTCCAATCCTCCTCAGGACGTCGAGTATGATCGTCGTGATGATCGTGGCAGAGATGAGAGAAGGCCTTATGATCCCTAACCTTCTCAACCCTCACGTTCCCGCTCACCAGTTCGACCGAAACAAGAGAAATATAAGGGTTATCAAAGCCGCAGGGAAGAGGACAGACCACCATCTAAAGACTCCACTTCTTCCCATGAAAAGCGCAGTAGAGAGAGAAGTCCTCCGAAAGAAACCGGGTCTCGTAGTAAGCACAAGGTTCCTGCTACTAAACGACCTGGGACAGACAAAGAATTTACCGAATCCTCCACACACAGGGACATCGAATTGACAATCCCCGCTCCTCCTCCATTAGATGCGGAAACTGCAGTAAAGCGGGCATATTTGAAGGAACAATTTCCCGAACACTATTTCGAGACTCTGACTTTTTTACCTGCCCTTGAACCTATTTCTTCTAAGTGGGCAGATGAGGCCAAAGCAAAGATTGATGCGGTGGAAAAGCAGTATTCTGAGATGTTTAAATATTCACGCAACCTCTCCAGAATCATCCGCACTCTAATCACAAATACCGACTCAATGCAAAAGACCGCGGAGGAGGATGCCAAGGCCTTAAAAGCTCTAGGAAAAGATTTGGAAGACACTCAAGCTCAACTAGCTGTCGCTCAAAGGGATGCTTCTAACTTCAAACAACAATTCGAGGACATGCAAAAGCGGTATCATGACTTGCTTGAATCTCACACTCAGGAGCGCTCTGAATTAAAAAAGCAAGCTGACGAGGCCAAGTCAGAAGTTGCTAAGACACACCTTGCTTATGCTGAGCTCGAACGGAAAAACGCCGAGTTAGCAAAGAGGAGCGCTGAACTAGAAAAGAAGAACGCTGACTTGGCTTCAAAGCTGTTGGAGGCAGAGAACAGAGCTGCCCTGGCCGAGGGCAATGTGGAGTGTGCCATCAAATCTGCGGAGGAAGCCCGCAAGCAATTATCAGAGGCAGAGGCTGATATTCAGGGTTTCGGCGAACTAATGATTGAATTCTTCGCACATATTATTCGTCGCCGAAACATTTCTTGGATCGAGGACTATCCATCCACTCTAGTTCAAGTGTGGAATCAGATCATCGAGTGGGAAAAAGAGGAACTTAAGGTCGATTCCATCGACAAAGATAAGCTAATGGAAAAATACTTGAGGGATGATGAACCGGAGCGCCTAGCTGAAGGGCGCCGCCTTATTGCTGAGGCCATGGAAGAAGAGAGACGGAAGTCTAAACAAAAAACTATTCTCGAAGCTGGTTCCTCTTCTTCTGCCCCTGCAACTTCTGAAGTAGAGGGGTATGATCCTGAAAATCCGGGAATTCCCCGAACAACTCTGCTATCCCCTATTCCTGAAACAGCACCAGAGGTAGTAGTCACCCCTGCCGAGAGGTCTTCGGAAGGTATCCCTACCTTTTCTCCTCAATTTGCCAAGGCTATTTCTACCTTTCGCCACGTGATTGAACAATCGATGAAAGACCCATTGTTTTCGCCTGAGTTTATAACTGTTGCTTCTCATTCTGTAGGTGTTGAATCATCCGAGAAGACAGATGTGACTCTGGGAGCCACCGCTAGGGCAAAGCCCGCAGAAAAGGCCAAAAAAGGGGAAGACAAGGCTGCTTCTATAGACTTGGGAGAAGGAAGTGAGCCGACTAAGACCGCCACTCCCCATGATGAAGAAGTGATAGCAGCTTTAAGGGATGATGGCGGTGACGGGGGTCAGGAAGAGGAACCAGAAGTTGCAATAGTCGGGGAGTCAAAAAGTGCTGATGACGTTACCTTGGCTGCAATGAAGGCTGATCAAGACAAGCGCTTGCAATTAAAGGCCGAAGAACTAGACCCTGAAGCCCTCAAGCCCCTCGCAGTTGTGGACGCGGGATCAAGGTTAGTTGTTAAGCTCTCAACTAGATCTATTACAGAGGAACTCGCTAAAAAATCTTCTCTTGATTCCAGCGCCCCGCCTTCCGGGAAGAAGTCTACTGGCTCCAGCACCGCATCTTCAGGAAAAAAGAAGTCAAAGCGAATCTTGACGGAGGCTGAGAAAGAAGCAAAGGACGCGGAGAAAGCCGCCAAGAAATCCAAGGCTCATTCAAAATCCAAATAGTGGATTGCCTTGTATTGTTTTAGCATTTAGTGAACCAATAATTGCTGCTACTAAAGTAGCTCCTGCACTTTCTTTTTTAGCTATTTTCCTGTACAAATTCATTCATTTGTAAATAAAAATAACTCATTTTTTGCAATGTTTGTTTGTTAGTAGTTTTGCACTTATGTAAAAATGCATGTCTATAGTTATGAAACGAAGTTGTGGAGGGGGGAAATATGCGTATACACACGTGTCCCCAGTCAATTCCCACAAATTATTTAATGCTTAATCAAGAAATCTGAATGCTCCCGATTCTCTGATGGGATAGCACTTCCTGTGTCGTCAGTACCTGTCGTTTTTTCTGGCATTTCTTTTATACTCTCTCTCTTTCTCTTGAGAGTTAGAGTTCGAGCTCAGTCATCTATTTATTCCCCGGTCTTTCAACGAGGAAAGATTTCTTTCTCAGCGCTCAGTCGGAGACGCCTTTATACTCTCTTTCTCTCTGGAAAGTTAGAGTTAGGAGGAGAATTTCTTTTTCAGCGCTCAGTCGGAGACGCTTTTATACTCTCTCTCTCTCTGGAGAGTTAGAGTTAAGAGAAGAATTTCCTTTTCAGCGCTCAATCGGAGACGCTTTTATATTCTCTCTCTCTGGAGAGTTAGAGTTAAGAATGTCGTTTTCTCATTCTTTTATGTCTTATCGTACAAATAGTCGTTGTACTTCTTTTTATGTCTAAACTGTTTTCAACCTTTTTAGGCTGTGAGTTATCCTGTATCTTATAATCATAACAGAACAACTGATGAATGTATATATGTAATGCATAAAAGTAAATAACACACAGTATTTTTATAGTGGTTCGGCCAAGTCGTAGCCTACATCCACTTTATAGTTCTTCATTCATATCGTCAGATTTTCCCAAGGCAAGTCGTGCCTTATTACAGAGTTCATAAGAAAAATAACACAAAGTACAGCATTTCTAATCCAAATATCGCATTAAGTGTTGGGCATTCCATGCTCTGGGGACTTCTTCGCCATCTACGGTCGTTAACTTGAAGGTTCCTTTTTCAAGTTTCCGTTGAATGACAAAGGGTCCTTCCCATTTTGGACCAAGGTGAGGAAGGGATGGAAAGACTCTCTTTAGCACCAAGTCTCCTGGTTCAAAAGTCCTGAGGCGAACTTTTTTGTCGTAATAGCGTGCCATCTGACGCCGATGTCTTGCCGCACGCAAATCTGCTTCGTCCCTTTTTTCTTCGACTTCATCAAGAGACTCAAGTAAGAGTGCCCGATTCGTCATCGGGTCATAATATGTCACCCTGTGGGAAGGAACTTCTAGTTCAACTGGAATTACAGCTTCTGAGCCAAAGGAGAGAGAGAAAGGGGTATGACCGGTGGCCGTTTTGAATGTTGTTCGATATGCCCACAAAGCTAGGGGCAATTCGTCAACCCATTTTGCCTTTGCACGCTCTAACCGTTTCTTGAGGATGGATTTTATTACTTTGTTTATTGCCTCTACTTGCCCATTCGATTGCGGATAGGCAACTGCAGTGTATCGTTTGTCTATCTTATACTTCTAGCAGAAATTTCTGAATTCAGTACTATCAAATTGGGACCCGTTGTCAGTTATAATCGTCCTTGGGATCCCGAATCGGCATATAATATTTCTGACCACAAAACTTATCACCTTTCTTGTCGTGATCTTGGTCAACGGCTCAGCTTCTACCCACTTCGTAAAATAGTCCACGGCCACTATTGCATATTTTGCTCCTCCTTTAGCAATCGGAAGAACTCCAATGATATCAATTCCCCACGTGGCAAATGGCCAAGGACTCACCATTGATTTAAGTTGGGTCGACGGTGCCCTGGGGATTTTGGCGAATCTCTGGCACTTATCGCAGCGTCGTGAATAATCAGCTGCATCTTTATTAATCGTAGGCCAGAAGTATCCGTATCGCAATATCTTCTTTGCTAAAGTTTGACCTCCTGTATGATCTCCACACTCACCTTCGTGTACTTCTCTTAGTACACGCTTGATGTAGTCGTGTGCTATACATCGTAACAGGGGCATAGAAAATCCTTGCCTATAAAGAGTATCATCTTGTATGACATATCTGGTAGCTTTGCGAACTATAGCTCTTTTCTCACTCTTCTTTGACGGGAGTGTCCCATTCTTAAGGAAATTCTTAATTGGAGTCATCCACGACTCCTTCTCTGGTTCCGCTTCAAAGGCAAATTCAATTTCCATTGACTCAAAGCTTGGCGATTCCAACGTTTCAATTGGAATTATTTCAGTCTCTTCTGGATTGTCGGAACTAGCCAGCTTCGCCAGCCTATCCGCTTTCTGGTTTTCAACTCTGGGAATGTGTGTTATGTTGTACCGCTCTAAGCTATTCAATAGCTCTCTCACCTTCCTGAGGTAGGCGATAAGTCGAGGTCCTCGAGCTACAAATTCCCCTCGCACTTGGCAAACAACAATTTTAGAGTCACAGAATATGTCTAACATTTTTACTCCGAGGTCTTTAGCAAGCTTCAGCCCGGCAATCAAGGCTTCATATTCAGAGTCATTGTTAGTCGCCGAAAATTCTAATCGCAGGGCGTAATATAACGACCGTCCTTCGGGAGTGACTAATACGATTCCAGCTCCGGACCTTCGGTCGTTTTTGGCTCCATCTGTATATAGTTTCCACGGATCTATCTTTAACTCATCCTCGGACTTAACCACTCTGTCATCGATTACTTCCTCCTCTGGAATGGTGAACTCCGCAATAAAGTCTGCTAGAGCTTGCCCCCTGATCGACTTTCGTGGTTGAAAATTCAAATCAAACTGACTTAGTTCTATGTTCCATTTGATCAACCTTCCCGATGCTTCAGGTCTCTGCAACACCTGCCTTAAGGGCTGGTCGGTGTATATGGTTATTGGATGAGCTTGGAAATAGTGACGAAGTTTTCGGGATGCGATCAGGAGGCTGTAAGCGAGCTTCTCAATTTTTGGGTAGTTGCGCTCCGCCGCTGCTAATTTCTTGCTTACATAATACACCGGCCTTTGTACTTTGTCTTCTTCTCGAACCAGGGCTGTGCTGACGGCGTGAGCCGAGACTGCCAAGTAAACAAACAATTCTTCGTGATCTACGGGTTTTGATAAAATCGGCAGTTTCTCTAGTAGTTCCAATAAATTTCGAAAGGCCTTAACACAGTCTGGAGTCCACTCGAAGTTCTTCTTTCCTCTTTTAGTCAAATCAAAAAACGGAACACATTTGTCTGTGGCTTTGGAGATGAATCTACTCAGCGCCGCTACTTTCCCTGCAAGACTTTGGACGTCTTTAATTCTCCTCGGCTCTTCGATATTTCTAATCGCTGCTATCTGGCTAGGGTTGATTTCAATTCCTCGGGAGCTTACAATGAAGCCAAGGAACTTTCCCGATGCCACTCCAAATGAGCACTTCAGAGGATTCAATTTCATCCGATACTTTCGCAGGATACCAAACGTTTCCGCCAAGTCTTGCGTATAGCTGGAAGACTGTTTCGATTTGACAAGCATATCATCCACATAAACTTCCATAGTCTTTCCTATTTGATTATAAAACATTCTGCTCACCAAGCGCTGATAAGTAGCTCCGGCGTTTTTCAATCCGAATGGCATTACAACATAACAATATAATCCCAAATTCGTAATGAAGCTTGTATGTTCTTGGTCTGGCACGTGCATAGGAATTTGGTTGTATCCAGAATATGCGTCCATGAAAGAGAGAAGTTCATGACCTGCTGTCGAATCTACAAGCTGGTCAATCCTGGGAAGTGGGAAACTATCTTTTGGGCAAGCTTTGTTTAAATCTGAAAAGTCAATGCAAGTCCGCCACTTTCCGTTTGGCTACTTTACCAAGACGGGATTCGATATCCAGTCGGGATATGTCGAATCTCGAATAAATCCATTCTGCTTCAACTTCTCTACTTCCTCTTTGAGAGCAGCCGACCTCTCTGGGCCCAGCATGCGCCTCTTTTGCTTCACAGGCGGATGTTTCGGGTTTACATTCAATTTGTGACTTATAATGGATGGCGATATCCCACACATGTCAGCATGGGTCCAGGCAAACACGTCTAAGTTTGCCTTCAAGAAGTCCGTTAGTTCTTTAGCTCGACGTGGATCCAATTGAGAACCAATTTTCAAAACTTTTGTCGGATCAGCTTCATCAATGGGAATTTCCACTGTCGCTTCATTAGGAGTTGCATTCCTAGCCTCTGGTTCCTCGTCTTTTCTGGGATCCAGGTCTTCAGGCGTTCCTTTGGGCAACTCCTTTGGGGTCAATCTCTCTAATTGCTATGCCGAGCCCCCCTTTGAGGGAGACGAGGCATCTTTACTTTCAACGTTAAGTCCTTTCATCAGCATCTTTAATTCGGCCACATAGCAGGCCCGTCCGGAAACTTGATCCCCTCTCATTACTCCAGTTCCGGCTTCGGTTGGGAACTTAAGTAACAAACACCAAGGGGCGATACAAACTCTGAATTCAGCAAGGGCAGGCCTCCCCAAAAATGCATTATAAGGCGAATCTACGTCCAATACTACGAACTGGAGCATCCGCACTCTTCTACGTTCTCCTTGCCCCAGGGTCACGGGCAACTCTATGTATCCCATGGGAGCTGTCGACGCCCCGTTGAAGCCTCTAATCCATCCTTCACATGGCTTCAAATCTTCAGATTCAAGCTTCATCTGATCGAATGACTTTTTAAATAAGATATTGACAGAACTTCCGTTGTCTACTAATACCTTATGGACCAAGGCCGGCCCAATGGTGGTAGTAATAACCAACGGATCATCGGTGGGTGATTGGACCCCAGTATTGTCTCGGCTGCAGAATACCACGTCGTCAAACATGGTCTTCTGTTGTTTTATGGGGGTGATATCTTCCAAATCATCACCCTCATTCACATCTAGGTGCTTGGCAGCATTTACATATTGATCCATTGATCTGAAACTTCTGATTGCCGGGTGAGGTCCGCCTACTATGGAGTTGATAACAATTCCTTTACCTTTCTGCTGCGCTGTAGGCTTGGGAGCAGGTAGAATCTGTTTTGGAGCCTGCTCTCCTTGCCCCCTATCCCTCGGGGCAACCTTGTATTCATCCAACTTCCCTTCACGCAGCAGCTTCTCAATCACATCCCTCAAATGCCGACATTCATTGGTTGAATGCCCATGAGTTCCATGAAACAAACAAAATTTCCCTGTCGCCATTTCTTTCTCGGTCGAATCACGAGGTGGCGGTCTTTTGTACTGTAACACATTGTACGTATCCAGGTAAATATTTTCCAAGGTGTCATTCAATGGTGTATAATTCTCGTAGTTCTGGAATCGGGGTCTTTTGTTAGGATCGCTTCCCCTATTTCTGTTTCTTCTGCTACCGTTCGGATTACGGTTATTGTTGTTGTTACCCCCGCTTCCGGCATTGTTGTTGCCACTCTTGTTTCCCACATTTACTTCAACCTTGCCAGAACTTTCCCCAGACTGTTTCACGGCGATATTACTCTGCACATTTTCTTTTGAAGCCGTCTCAGACTTTCTCTTTCGGTTTGCCCTGGCCTCCTCTCGCCTTAGATAAATATCGGCTTTTTCGTAGAATATCTCTCTTGTGGAGGGTGTTTTCCCAGAAAGATAATCTCCGAACTCGGATTCAGGATCGACTCCTTCCTTCAATGCCATCAGAATAGTGGGCTCATGCGGGTCACTGACCTCAGTCACAGCTTGGTTAAAACGGTCAAGATATGCCCTCAAAGACTCTCCTGGTGCCTGCTTGATTCTCGATAATTCAATAACACTTTTGGACTTTCGGGCATGGAGTCGGAACTGGTTCATAAAACGCTCGCTTAGTTCCTTGTAATTCGAAATCGAACGAGGAGGAAGTCGGGTAAACCAGAACAGCGCCACATCTTCTAAGTAGATTGGGAATGCTTTACACTTCACTTCATCAGGGGCAGCAGCAGCATTCATAAGCCACGAGTATCGCATCAAATGCTGTCCCGGATCAGTCCTTCCGTTGTATTTGTCCATCTGTGGCAAGTTAAAGTGTCGGGGAAATTGGAAGTCGAGGATATCATCGGTGAAGGGAGTATGGCTTCGCTCAATGCCATAATCTTCATTTGTATAGTTCCGGCTCTCGGACATGATCTGGCGAACCATTGCCTGCACATCAGCATTAGTTAGGGGCCGCTCGGGTTCCCTGGCCCTAGTATCCGAGATCCTTCTGGGCTCTTGTTCAGGAGATGCCCTTCTTCTTCGAGCTGCCTCTGCTCGATTCCGTTCCCTGCGCTCCCGGTCGATCTCGGGAGGAGGGGACTGGAGTCTTTGCCCCCGTGTGGGGTCATTGTTTCCTAGCGCTCGTGCAATATCCTCACGAGATCCCAAAGATCCAAATGTCAGCTGCTCCACATTCTGAGGTCGTTCGAGCGGCCTTCGTTCACGGGGCCGCTCTTCCTCGGAAGATGAAGATTGATCCACTGGTGTGTGACGAACCGGTGATGGAGTTCTCTGTCGACGGAGTTCACTAATTTCCCGACTCATGAGCCTCATATTTTCCTGCATCATGAGATTAGTGCGCTCGTGGACTTTCATAGCCTCCCTTGTGCTCTCAAGCATGTCAAGTAAGCGCGAGAAATCTCCTTGTGTGATGGGCGCAGATGGATTAACCTGATCATTAACCCTGGTGGCTGGAATCGGAGCATTCTTAGGGACTCGAGTAGAGGTTCCAGCTTCACCAAGCATCGGGTCGGATCGGAAGTAGGAGGTCGGGTCGGTTCGGAGCTGGGGGGCCTGGTCGGATCGGTATGTGGCAAGCTGCTCGGGTCGGATCAGATTGGGGGAATGCACTGCTTCAGAATCTCCTACCCGGATCGGATCGGAGCTCTCCCCTTGCTGGCGGCTCGGATTTCCTGCATTGGTTCTTCCTGCTGCTGAACTCTGCCCCCGAGACCTTGTTACAACCGCATTTTGCTGATCTTCGCCAGCTCCATTTCCTCGACCAGATTGAACTTCTTTGCCTTTTCCTTTGGCCATGATTCTTTGACAATCACTTCAACAAATATAAAAGAGCGGAGAAACTTAAGGATTAACTTCTTTGAACTCAACGGTCCAAAAAGTAGAAAGAAATCCCGGAAAATAAAGAATTCAGATGAGGTTTCTCAGTGAAAGCACCAAAATGTTAGACCAAAAAGTGGTTCTAACACCCAAATTGATTAAAAGCAAAATGAAATGAGATAAAAATAAAAATGAACACACAGGATTTATAGTGGTTCGGCGAAGAAATGCCTACGTCCGCTTGTTTTTCACTATTTTCAATGATTCAGTTGCAAATACAATGAAATACTCACTTGATCTCTCTCACTACTCACTCACAATCACTCACTTGTTTGAAAACAAATAATGAAAGAAGATTTTGATTTTCCGGGATTGCTGGAATTCGGGTTATGAAGGTGGTTGAACTCTCCAAATGCCAGAAAAAAGATCCTTTTCTTTGTCTCCAGACGGGGTATTTATAGGTGTGAATTTGCTCAAAACTCGATCTGGGTCGGGGCCACGTGTCGTCCATCCCATTTGCCTCGGGTTCGGATGAATTATTGTGTTGACAGCGCATCAGAGTAATGAACGTTATGGGTAGGAACTGGTCACAACCGATCCGGATATCCAGGCGCTTTTGCAGGAGAATGATATGGAAAATGGGCTCGGGTCGGAGACACACATATAAGGGGTTCCGATCGGGATACCCGATCCGACCCGGATTGGCTTGGTGGCAGCGCTCTCTCTTCTTTAATCTGCTTCGCTCCGATCTATTTTCGTGGCAAACAGGTGGCTTTCCGATCCAATTGAGATTATGTTGCCCTCCGATCCGAATAGATATGCCTTACCAATTTCCTCAGCAACAGTTCACCGATCCGAACAGAAGATTTTATTTGACACGAACCGATACGTTGCTCTGACCCGACCCGAACGATTGCAGCTGTCCGATCTAGGCTGTAGTGTCTTCTCCGATCTGAACCGAAGTCTTCTAATTAAAAATGCTCTTCAATGTCTGATATCTAGACTTTGTGTTGCCTAGTTCACAAAGTAGGCAAACAGAAAGGTAGTATGTTATGGTGTAGACAACTGAGATTTTACGAGAAGAACTACCCCACCCATGATATAGAGCTTGCTGCCATAGTATTCGCGCTTAAGACGTGGCGTCACTATTTACTTGGAGAAAAGTTCGAGTTATACACCGATCATAAATCACTTAAGTACCTATTCTCACAGAAGGATCTTTATTTAAGGCAACAATGTTGGATGGAGTTCCTAGCTTCTTATAGTTTTGAGATTTCTTATACCCCTGGCAAGGGTAATTTGGTAGTAGATGCACTAAGTAGGCAGAGTCCTCTATTTATGGAGAGGAAGAGCTTGGAGTTCATATCAGCTTTTGATTTTAGACCCTCCATCGAGAATTTGCCTGATTTGTTATCATCCTTGGAGATACGACCAACTCTTATGGATCAGATATCACCTTCTCAGCAAGGTGATCCACGGATTTTAGACATCATGGAAAAGCTAAGAAAAGGGGAGACTTCTAGTCACCTCAGTAGGTATGCCATAGATGAAAAGTGGCGGTTGCGGCGAGATGGAAGGCTTTGTGTTCCTCAAAATGGAAGCTTGTAAAGGCAGTCCTAGAAAAAGCCCACCATTCTAAGATGACCATTTATCCATGCGGTGATAAGATGTACAAAGACATGAAAAAGGTTTTCTTGTGGGCTGGGATGAAAGATGTGGCAGAGTTTGTTTCTCAATGTTTAGTTTGCCAGCAAGTTAAAGCTGAGAAAAAGAAGCCCGGTGGTTTGCTTCATCCTTTGGAGGTTCCGCATTAGAAATGGGACAGCGTCTCTATGGATTTCATAGATGGTTTGCGTAGATCAAAGAAGGGCAATACCAGTATCTGGGTTATGGTAGATAGACTCACTAAGATCGCTCACTTTATTCCAGTTAAGAGTACAAGGACGACACCATAGCAAGCAACAATTTATGTCTGAGAAATAGTCCGTCTTCATGGAATACCTTCCAACATCGTAAGTGATCGTGACCCCATCTTTACTAGTGAATTTTGGATGAGCTTGTAAGGAGCATTAGGTACATAGTTGTGTTTGAACACTGCTTATCATCCTCAAACCAATGGGCAGACGGAGAGGGTGAATAGAATTCTAGAGGATCTTTTGAGACTGTGTATCCTAAACTTCGGAAGGACTTGGGAAGATCACCTTCCTTTAGTAGGGTTTGCCTATAACAACAACTATCAATCCAACATCGGCATGGCACCCTTCGACGCATTGTACGGATGACCATGTAGATCACTAACTTATTGGTGGGAATCTACAGAAAGATTATTACTTGGACCAGATATGGTTAGGGAAACGTTCGAAAGGATTAACCTTATTCGACGGCAGATAGAGACAGCTCAAGATAAGTAGAAGTCCTATGCAGACAAGAGAAGGACTGACATCGAATTTGAAGTGGGAGACTTGGTTTTTATCAAAGTATCACCTCTGAGGAATGTGGTTCGCTTCGGATCGATAGGGAAGTTGGCACCTAGGTTTATGGGACCATTTCCCATAACCGAGAGGATTGGCCAAATGGCCTATAGAGTAAAGCTCCTAGAAAATCTATCCGGCGTTCATGATGTTTTCCACATTTCTCATCTGCGGAAGTGCCTGCATGACACCGCAGAAGTTGTTAAGCCGAGTGTATTGGAAGAGGTAGAAGTGGAACGGGAGGCGACTGTCAGGCGAGTCCCTACCCATATTCTTGGATCAGAAGTTAAGAAGCTATGCAATAAAGAGATTAAGTTGCTAAAGGTTCAATGGGGATATAACCTAGAGGATGCGACTTAGGAGACCGAAGACAAGATTCGTGCTTCGTACCCTTTTCTTTTCGAGGATACGTTCTTAACTCCTTTTTCCAAAGTTTTATCAGTACTTGTTTCTATCATTTGAGTATATCCTATCCGTAGTATTTTCGACCTTTAGATAAGAATCCTATGAATGTAAACATGTGTTTGAGACATGTTATGTTTGATGGATGCAAGTGGATGCAAGTGTTTGCAAGTGGCTGTCTGTGGCATATACGCACACATTAGGCACTAGCTCGGCTCAATCAATCTCATACTACATATGGGTGTGTATGCATTTTCTTTTCTTTTATGGATGGAAATAGATGTATTAGCATATGGATGTTGCATTTCGATGAATGAGTATACACACATACAGAACTCACATGTTATAGTAGGATTATTTGTATACATATTGGACTCATGGCACTAACATATATTGCATTACGGAGGCCAACTGAATCAGTAGACTGCCTGATCTTTGCGTTAGTATTGGGACATATACACACACCTTTGCATGTATTTATATAAGCATTAGAAGTCTTTAAGGACAATAGATGCTAGTGATTGATGGATGAGTAGATGGATAATGGATGGTAGGATATGCATTCTTCTCGACTTGGAGATTTCGGGGACGAAATCCTTTAAGTAGGGGAGAATGTAACACCCTATATTTTAACAACATTAAAAGAGGAGAAACTAAATAATAATTAATTTAATATTCAGAATTAAGGAAAACGGACTATGCCACTGCATCCGTCTCGAAATTCTGGTCAAGATAGACATTTAGTTTGCGTAAAACGGACACCATACGAAGAAGTTATGAGGGTTTTAAGTTTGTACACGCGCAGAAGAAATATGTATATACACATGATACACATGAGTCGGATATGAGTCAGCACTTATCCAGAAAGGGACCAAAAATCGAAAATTCGTATGGTGGCAAATTTTCTGCTCTAGGGGTCGACCCCTTAGAGGGGTGTCGACACCGGGGTCGACCCCCATTAAGGGGTACGACACCGGGGTCGACCCACTTATAAGGGTGACGACACCCCTAGGGCTGAGGTGGCAATCGGTTTCAGAGGGTCTGGCAGCTATAAATACATGGTAATTTCTCTTGTTTTCTTCATTGAGAATCCATGGTGGCCAAACTCTACCGGTGTCTGAACTACTTAACCTAATCTAATCCATAGGGATTGTATGATTATGAACTAAAGTTAGGGTTAAGTAAAAGTTAGTTGGACAGTGGGTGGGTTAAGTAAATCTGAGAGGGTCGGTAATATTTACTTATAGGCCCACAAACTTAGCCCAATAAGGTTATGTAATTAAAGACACCTAGTGGTAAGCATAACCGGTAGAAAGACTGGGGTTATATAAAATTAAAGACACCTTTAGGGTAAATATAACCTGTGGAAAACCTAGTTGGGGATAAAGACAAAGGGGAGAGCTTGTATCATATTTTGTGGGACCCATTTCAGTCAGTAACCCGGAGTATGTATCGAGTAGAGAACTTTGAAATAGGTCAGAGAAGGGGCATGCTTACTGGACCGATTGTAAGAGATCCAAACGTGGTGGATGGTGTTGGCGGCGCAAACCGACCGGGCCATGTGCGTGCATGAGCCGGGCCGAAGGGGATAAGACGACCATGACATCTATAGATATGGGGCTATGCATGTCAGCGAGGGGTTTCCATTTTAGGATGTGATACATCCTACTGTGGGGTCGGCACAGAGTATCTACGAAGTAGGGAGCCGAACGATTATGGTAGTAGTTAGGGTACATTTGGACGTATGCCTAAGTCTACCACCTTATAGTTGAAAGGATCATCTCATTCTGGTTATACTAGTAATAGTGCAGAGTAATCATTAGAGAAGCGTATGCACCTTATCCATTCTACCTTGTCACACCTTCCATTTATGTAGGGATCTCTCTTATTAGCATTTATGTACTCCGATGGTAAAAGACAGAAGTTATATTGTTGTAATGGTTTTTGTGACTTATGGTATTTTGGACCACGATGTATGATTTGTGTTTGAAATAAAATTTGAATTTCTGTTGCTATCTTATTTATATCGTCTTGTAATATTCTGTGTCTGTTTACCTCTAACGCTTCACGACACTTAATGCATTCCCTTTGTGAGTGACATTAACGGACGTGGGGTGTCACGGCTTGGCTAGATTTAGAGATAGACTAGAGAGGAGATTCTTGTCATAGGAAGAGGAAGGTACCCAGTTGGAAAGATTTATTGGGAAGAAGCTAGGGGACCCTTCAGTAAAGGAATATATCAATCACTTTAATAAACTGTCGAGATTTGGGACGGATCTAGTCAATACAACTTACAAGAAAGCTGTCAGGTTCGCATGAGGATTGAGCCAATCCCTCTAAGTGTTGGCGATGACACATGTACCTATGGGAGCGACATTTGAGTTGTTAAAGGAAATGATTCCTATGTTCGAGGACATGAAGTAATAGGTTAAAGAGGGTAATGAAGAAGCTCCTAAGGCTACACGCTCGAAGATGAAATAGCGGAAGTATAAAATGGGCAACAAGAAGAATACCATAGGACCCCATAAATGATAAATCTAGAAGGATGTTAAGAGCTATAGTTGTGGACTGATGGGTCATTACATCAAAGACTACAAGAAAACTACGACGAAGGGAAAGTACCATACTTCTGAGAAGTCCGGACATCTTAGTAGGGAATGCCCCCAGAATATAGGACGTGGGGCTTGTGCGCCAGAGGCTGAGGTATAATTCTTAGAGACGGCTACGTCTAGTAGTGTACCAGACATAGGTAGGGAAGTTGGGTAGAAGGTTTGATTTTAATTTCCAACTTTCTCATTCATGCTCTTTTTGACTCAGAAGCATTCATTTTTTATCTCTAGTTCTTTAGTCGAGTGTTTGCACTTTTACATTTCTTTAGTTACTATTCCCATAGTTGTTTCAAACATCTTAACTGGTCCTGCACACTTGTCTATGATTTATAGGGGTTTGAAAATTCTGATATTAGGTGATAAGTTTGATTGTGATACTTATATATTGGGGTTCTTTGGATATGGGATGATCTTAGGGACAGATTGGATAGCTATGTATGGGGCTATTCTAGACTGCGAGAGAAGGGGTATTCGATAATGGATATGTAGTAGTTGGACCATCGAGATTTCATGCGACTTGCAAGGGCCTTTCATGTTGAGCTTTCGTTATTACCTATGTTCATATGTCGACAATATCAGTTCAATACCCGTAGTACATGAGTTTTTGCATGTGTTTAAGGAGATCAGAGGGCTACCAACCAAGAAAGCAATTGATTTCTAGATATATCTTAGTGTGGATGCAGAGCCCGTAGCATTTCCTACATGGCATATGGCTCCAAAGCATTAGAGAGAGTTGAGTAAGAAATTTTGTGAACTAGTAGAGAAGGGATTCATCCGGCAGAGCTACTCTAAGTGGGGAGCACTCGTCGTCTTTGCTACAAAGGCAGACGGTTCCCTCCTACTTTGTGTGGATTACATAGAATTGAATAAACTCACGGAAAAAAAGTTACCCATTCCCTCAGACAGATGATTTGTTTGACTAGTTGGTCGGCACGTCGGTATTCTCTCAATTGGATTTAACCACACATTTTCATTATCTTAGGATGGCAGATGATAGCATCGACAAAACGACCTTCTAAAGCTTGATGGGTTTTTTGAGTGGTTGGTTATGCCATTTGGGCTAACCAACGCCGGACCTATTTTGTAGACCTAATGAGCAGTGTCTTCCGAGATGTTCTTAATAAGTTCGTGCTTGTCTTTGTTGATGAAATTTTGTATTCTTAAGGAGTGGGGATAAGAATGCCTTACATTTAAAAGAGGTTCTTCATACTTCATGAGCGCATCAGTTAAAGGCGAAGTTTTTAAAGTGCCATTTTTTCACGTGAGGAAGTGTGTTTCTTAAGAAACATGGTTTCTAGAGAAGGACTAGTTGCAGGTCCCACCAAGGAGGCGTTGGTACATGATTGGAAGGCCCCTAAGAAAGCAGTCGAGGTAAGGAACATTCAAGGTTTGGTTGGTTTGTTATAAAAAATCTATTAAGGATTTGTCATGGATTTTGGCACCGCTTACCCGCCTCACCAAGAAGAATTAGGTATTTGTATGGGACATAGACTGTAAGGAATCCTTTACAAGGTTCAAGAAAGATCTTACCAGTGTATCGGTATTGACGCTTTCTGATTGTTCTAAGATGTTTACAATGTACAACGATGCATGTGGGACAAGTGCAAGAAGGTAAGTTAGTATGTTATGGGGGTAGGCAGCTTAAGACCCACGAGAGGAACTACCATACCCTTGATTTAGAGAAAGCTGTGATTATTTTTGCAGTCAAGTCGTGAAGGCATTATCATCTAGGCAAGAGGATCGATCTCTACATAGACCATAACCTAACGAAGTATCTATTTTCATAGAAGGATCTGAATGTGGTAACATTATGGGATGGATTTCTTGGCATCTTTTTATTTCAAAACAATTGCAGTACACAGCAATGGAGGGAACCAAAATTCCCTTCATACATAGAACTTACTTTCTCTTTGGAGGAAATTTACTTGGAGGTTCACCCGGTTTATTTATTCATAAGGCCTCTCAGGAGGGAGCCCGCCCAGAGGGAAAGGGATTATGGTAAACATTATTTGTTTCATGAACTTGGTGGTCATAATGCAAACGACTGCAGGCACCTTTGGGATATGATAGAGGAGCATGTCAGATGTAGTGACCTGGCACTGTATGTTTGGAAATTGGGTTGCAGTGCGTGAACATGCATAACTGCCTGCTCTAGCTTAGAATAGAGACAGGGCAGGGCGTCGCCCGAGTAGATTGGTAATAGGTTGACTTGGAACTCTCTAGATTTGTAGCTTTTGGGTTCTGGATTTTGTTATTTCTGTTTTTGGGTTTTTGGCATTTTGGCACTCTGGTTCTCTAGAACTTGAATTCCAGATCTTTGGCTTTTAGACTCTTGAATTTCTGGTACTTTGGCTCTCTGATCTTTGGATTTTGGTCTTATGGATTTTGGATATGGTTCTCTATATTTTTGGCTTATGGTTTTGGTTACTTATGAGCTAGGGCTTTGGTTGTTTGGGCTTCGACCTTGTAGATGTTGTATCTATAGTTTTTTGGTTTGGATGGTTAAGTCGGTCTACCCACATACAGGATTAGGAACTAATCCTTAGGCATGTTTTGTACCCGATTGTAAATCATCCACCTCGTAGTTAGCAAATGTCCTTGGTTTTTTTTTCACTTTGGATGGATAAGTCTGTCTACCATGTACGAGAACCGGTGAGATTCTAAGCATGCTCTTTGCAGACTATAGACTATCCCCTTCACACTTAATATGACTTAATAAACTTGATATCGAAGACTGCTATGTTAGCCTACCCATGTAAGGGGTTAGGACCTAACCCATGGTGTGCTCTTTGCCCAACGATAAATCGTTAGGTTTTCTTTCAGCTTCATTAAAAACCTAGAACTTTTCCCATACTTTTTACAATTACTTCGCTCGTATGGACTATACTTGCGAAGTATGAAATCAGAAACTGAAATTTCTAATTTTAAGGACTTGATGAGTATGGACTATGCTCATTAAGTATAAAAATAAACAAGTCCCTAAGTAAGGAATTTGCTTGGGAAGAGCCGGGCCGTTTTGCCAGGACTTGGCAAGACATCCCGGTCAAGGCTCGGGTATGGACTATACTTGATTGGTTTTGGGTTGTTTTTTCAGGACTTTGCAAAGCGATTCATTTAGGTTTTTGCAAGTACAGATTATACATGCTCAGTTTGGCCCGGTGAGGTTGCAGATTTACCAGATTTCTATACTTTTCTAGATATTTGGATTTATGGATTTTGCTTTCTCTTATAATATGATCCGTAGCGATCGTTTGATTTCTTTGGATTTTGTAACAACCAAAATTTCGATAGACCAATTTTTTTATTAAAAATCCCAATCTATCGAAGCTTGAGTCGACTTATCTGGTATCCTACAGAAAAGACAGAGACAACAAATATACCAGAGCCCAGTAAACGTCTCACAACGGAATGAATAAAATATAAAATAATCAAACATAGCCTTATCGAAGTACCGCCTAACCAGTATGCAGAGCAATCATATCTCTGCCACAAACCTAACCTGTGAGTGTGTTATGAGGAGGGGGTCAGAACACAAAAGTTTCAGTGACCGGACAAATTATACATTTTGAAACAACCCTACATATACCATTCAATTATGTTTTCTTACTTATTAGGTTAGTTGGGTTAACGACACTTAAGGCTCTGTACTCACGTCGTACCCATCTACGTCCTAGTAGACAAACCTAATATAGTATATATGTAACTACCCCTAACATATCAAGGTACTTCCCATAGTACCCTTCTCGCACGGTCTCCATCGTCTTCCACGGAAGTGTATCCTACGCCGAAAGACGTACGAAAATCCAAATCATAACGCCAAGTTACCGCACAGAACTGTCATCGCTATGCCACACAGGCGTACGTGGTAATGTCCCAAAGTCTATGATACACTAAACGGTGCGTGTACCTAAACTCTCACACGTACGTATTGTCTACTGTACCACGAGTCCCGTAATAGGGATGTATCCAATGCACATAACTCGGTCGGGAGCCTTTCATATCTATATTGGTCCGCTCAAAGGACCTATAGTACAGATATCCAAGTATGGTATTCTTTTTACAATGGTTATATCCACACCCAGGCCGCTCCCTCAACTAGTGAAAGACTACATAAAGAGCTAAGTGACATGCCCTTAGCAAGCAATATATCATCCAAGATGTGTCCCTCAACCAACGTCTCGATAGTGAAAGATCGATGGTCTTTTAGTTTAGCTCTAGTCTTTCCGCATCCCAATAACTACCGATGATAGGTACCCGACGATTACTATCCTTAATTTGGTCCTGACCAACCTCTCCCAAGGCCAATCGTCGAACACCCAATGCCATCCGCCACAGCCTTCTGACTGCCAACTCTACCTTTGCAGTCAAGGTAAACTCACTGAGTGGTATCGCACAGATTCCTACCTCTCCGACTACATCCTGAGCGTGTATCGCAATAAAGGACCACTACGGAGTACCCTACCACCTCCCTCAGAAGTCGCGTGCTTTCCCCTAGTCCCACCAAGCAATCAAGCAGAATAATTAGATGGACATGCTCCCCTCTTGCCTCCAAACAACACGATTATCCACCCAGTTGGGTTCTTCACCTTCGTACATGCAGACTGGTCCAAGCGCATCACACAAACATGTTATTAGACCCTATGTATAATCTTTTAATCCTGTGTTTATTTTAACGATAGTAATCTACAACCTTTTACCCCGGATTGTAATTAACGAAAGTAGTCTACAACCCCTTTTATTATGATGTCATTTACTGTCCAATTACATGTTTACAAATTCAATAACATGTTTTACTTAATGTATAATTCAGTTTACCCTTCCCCAAGTCTCGTGTTTTCATATGACATGTCTACTTAATAATTAAGTACAACTTATTTCATTTCATAAGTCTACTTTATTCTTTCTACTTTAATCATAACCTCATCTTACATTGTCATCACAACTCGTTATTGTTACCTATTAACTTATTCCTCCTAACTAAGGTTTATTAATAAGTTCTCTTTCCATTTACTATAATCCATGTTGTAATTCCACTTTCCCTAGGACAAGCCTACCTATTATATTACATTCTCGTTAATATAATTAATTATATTAGGTTATATTCCCCATTCATTACATTTTCCCTTGGTTCTTTAACATTAACAACACTTTTACTATAGTAACATTCATTTATTACCGTCTTGTATATTATCGTTATTTTAGAAAAACATTTCACACACCTCATTAGATTGATTAGTGGAAAGATATAAAGATCCATTTCCATAACGCGCTTCAATCAAGATCCATAGTTACAAGCTATTTCCTTTATTTTGATCATGGACATACATATATCTTTTATTCTATTAGTGGGATATACAATAAAAAAATCCCTATTTCGCACTAATCCCTTTTCTTAAAACTATGATCTTATTATTTTTACCGTTATGGAAATGTATTAGTTTTTCTCAAATCCATCTAAATCTGTCCACTACTACTTTTCCCCTTTTTACTTTTTGAGTTATATGTCATTTACGATTTCCAATTACTATAAATTTTCCATACAAATTTGGCACCTCTATTCTTTTTCCTATTATTCCCAATTCCACTGTAATTTGATTTATAATTTATCCAATTTGTCATTGAACAATAATTTCAGTAACATATTCACATTTATTGTAATTCCCACAATTTCAGTATTACACTAATTTATAATCTAAAAAGAAGGTTAACAGAATAGATTTGTAAAACAATATATTCTTAACATTCTTAGAAAATAAATCATATTGCAATTACCACAATTTACAGTTATTTAACATGTTAAGAATAACGGGGAATGTAGTAGGTAAATATACTATTATCCAAAAGATATAATTCTAGCTCCACTCACTTAATAGCTTTCAAATACTTGAATCTGATTCAGCTATCTGATTCTGTGGCAACCAAATCCAACATTGAACAACCACGGATTTAAAATTCTGATAATGAAAGAAGAGGGAAAGAAGAAAAGAAACATAAATGAATCAGATTCAAGAACTTAATCACGTTGATCTGAATTCTGGACACCTATATTGTACATTTACATTCTTTACCTTCAAATCCTGAATCATAATTTCTTAAAACTAAATTTCTAATTTCTGATAGATTTGAAGACAAAAGAAAATGGTAGGGCCTCGACATCGTCTCAGAAAATATGAGTTTAAAGCTAGGCCTTGTTAGTTTATTTATAGGTGTGGAAATCATGGTCCATCAGATTTGATAACATAAAATCTGATCCATTTAAATTAGAAAAACATGTCACTAGCCAGCAGATTTGACCCCGAAGGGTCGACCTACATTAGAGGTGGGTCGACCCTTTGGTCAACATATGGTTCGACCCATATGAGCCTGGGTCGACCCATCTCTGGGTCTATACGTGATTTTATGCCGTTTTGAAATTCATGATTAACGTTTATTTATAATGTTTTCTTTATTACTTAATATAACCATCTGAATTATTATTCTCCACTTATCTCACTTATTTAATTTTTAAATTCGAATTTATGCATGTATATATGCATATACCTTCCAATTTCTTGTCCGTTAATAGCTGCTCTATTAACATAATTAATGAAGCTATCAGTTTGTTGTTTTATTCCTTTTAATGCATTCTAAATTCAAAGGCAGCTATTTTTTTGTCCATTTTTAATTTATTATGCATTAACTAATTTCTGCTCTCAACTTGCACCTTTTTATTTCAACATTTGAATTTATATATATATATATATGCAATTTTTAGTTCTTTTTCAAAATTCAAACGACATTATGTTGTCATTTATTTATAACCTATTTTCATTGATTGCAGGATTATTTTGGACTTTTATTTCATATTATTATTTTCACACACATATACACATATATTTACATATGCATGTATAAGTATATATTTGCATTGACCTTTATGTATAATTTTCCTTATATGTGCATTTATACATATTTTCCTCTTAGAATATGCATTGCTTTAACTATCTCTCTAAAATAAACATATGGCGCCAGCGGGACTCGAACTTGCACCACTCACTTGGGAGATGCCTATCTCTACCAACTGGGCTGCATAGGCTTTTGTATATAAGATTAAAAACAATGGTGGTCATTGTTCTTTTAAGTGTTCTTCTTATACCCTTTTTTCACGTTTGTTGTAATATTTCTTTTAAAGATATCTTTTTAATCTTAAATCCGTTTCCTGCAAACCATAGGTCTAAATTGATCGGAAAATTGCCACAGACGCAATGACGCTAATTCTGTGACCAAATTCTGAAAACTTTTCAAACTTTATTTTATTATTTAGTTAAAAATGCGGGGTGTTACAAAATTTGGATTTTGCGGATCGTGATTATTTGGATTTTTGGTACTTAGTCATCTATTCTCCATTCAGACTTCTTTTGGGTTTTGGCTTCTGAATGCATGGATTTTTAGATTATACAAAATACATCTTCCATAAACTACATGTTTTGCGGGGAAAGTGTTGACCCACCTTTTTACAAGGTAGTCACGCTTCGGAATTCCGATTATCAAAGTGCTCAAAACTTGATTACGGACTCAGGAAAACTTGGAGTGATTGGGAAGAAGTCGCACAATTCAAAAAACTTAGAATTTTGTAGTGCTACGGGATCCGTATATATCCTGAAAACACATCAGGGATTGGAGGGAATCACGGAGTTTCAGGAAATAGAAAAAATATTCACAAATTCACGGGATCAACATTATGCAATTCGTATCTCGAGATCGGTAATCATGATTTCGTATCTCGGAATTGATGCATTGGAATTTTTAATCCTCGATTTGAAATAGAAATCTCTAAGGTATGGTGGATCGGCACACATCATTTCATACCCCCGAATCTATGAAAATTTATCGTACTTCTCAGGGATCGGTGTTGGGAATCCTTCTTCTCGGTGTAAAGTCTCATAAATCCGTACCCTTTGAGATGACGAATTACAACCCATGTTGCACGAAATTACGAATCTTTAATAGAAAGAAATTAGAAGATGAGAAGTAGAAAGAAGGAAATGTTAGAATAGAAGAAAAAGAGGAACAACACATCAGAATCTCACAGCGGAACGAATAAAATATATAATATCTCAAATCTCTTTACAAAAAGAAACCATATATACATACCAGTTATCAGAGTACATCATATAGCAGACACAACGGAAATAAACTCTAAATAACTAATGGTGAGGATACATACCAGTTATCAGAGTACATCATATACTTGTTTAACTTTAGAAAATCCTTTTTGAAAGAAAGGATAATAGTAAGACCAGCCCACACATAAATACGGACGATTTTTTCCTTACTACAACCCAAAACATTTTTGGTATATCAAAATCCAGTGGTATTATAATAGTGTCTATCAAACAACAAATAAATAACCATCTAGCAGAACTCTTGCATCTCACGCTCTACATATTTAATATAAAATCAAAAAAAAAACATGGCGCTTATTGGAGATTGGATTCCAACTATGGCAAGGTATGAGACCACCTTCCGATCAGTGTACTCTAGAGGGGATACACTAGGGTTCAACAAGAACATCTTGCAACCTGGCCACACATGATCGACCACTCATTTAACTTGAGTGCATCGAATATACTACCTCCTATTACACTTTTAAGGGCCCACCGTACATCCGTGGGGATACAGAAATGAAAGAAGAATAAAATGAATTTTCTCTAGATGATGACAATATACCCTGCTTGGGAATGACCCACCTAGCCATGCTGCCTGCCCGAATGAGACGACCCAAAATCCCGTTCAGACGGAAACAAGGGTTATCTTTGGAATATAAAACAGAAACAGATAATAGCAGAACAAAATTAAATAAATACACCAGATAATGAACAATAGAATATACTGGATAAAAGTAATCATCAGAGTTACACAGTATACAGGATCTTACTTAGTACAAATACAGTTCAGCTATACATAAATGTCTACAGCGGAAATAAACAAAATATGTACAATAGGAGCTGAACAACATAAAAAGAAATAAATGATAGAATCCATCTTCAGCTCCAGCTATCCAGAAAAAGAACCAGCTAAACCTGAATACAAGGCTGCCCGTGTAGAAAAAGGGGCACCCGAGTTTGAAAGTGAAACAAACTACGAGTCAGTCATGGGACTGGTATGAGAAATCCACTCAACACATATATAATTGGCTAATCACAGGACCACGCCACTTTCGTGGAATGGGTTTACTCCATTGGATTGCCAGTGCTTTAAAACAAATCTTTCTTTTAAAACAACGCAATGCATTTTATAAAAATGAAGCCATTATAAGACTCAGTTCCCATCACACAATGCAACGCAAACCGGAGGATAGAGTTTTACCTTATAATGGCTAAAATATGCTTGATACGAATAAAACAAAGGCATTTGATATTATTGCTAGTGTTTATATGGTTTTGAAAACTATTTCAAATCATAACTATCAATCATAGACGACATGAGCGTCCCATGCCACTATGTCGCCAAATGTATATATACAATCGAAATCGCACGATGTCGTATTTGGAAATTGAATTTCCGTCATGAACCAAGGCAAAAGATAGTCCTTACCGAATTCGAGACGCTCTAGCCCGCCCCTCAGGACCCAGACTCAGGTGGGCCCTTGGATCGTCAGGGCCGGTCCACCGATGTGGATTAAAGTTCCTGAACACTGCGTTTCCCCACCCTTTGGGGTGTAAATGAGCCAACGAATGACTCCATCGGACCCGAATTGCCCGATCAAACCGAGGCGCCTCGCAACAGCAACAACCACATAGGTGAAAAGTATATAAATGTCAGGGCTGGTAGGTCACTGACACCACCCTAGCTAGAAAGAAACGCATGCTCTCCCTGAGGTCCTTCTCCCGTTTCTGGTTCATACCGGGGTGTGAGGCTCGCGAATTTACGTTATACACAAAGCTACGCCACACAGGCGGTGCTTTGATCATCACCACAAGACTTTGCTTTTCAACAGAAGTCCTGATCACTGCATCTTAGCATGCCACACAGGCCATTCATGCCATGCGACTGATGTCCATCAATATACAACCTCTGAGCTCGTGCGTCTCAGAGAAGGGCGTTAAGCGAAAGAATAAATTCTCCGCCGCCAAACAGATGTATATTTAATAGAGATCAATCGACACAGAATAAAATCCAATGTCAGACACACAGTCCATTTACAAGTCCGTTCTGGGTCTGAACGAAACCGGAGGCACTAAATACCTCGCAAACCCATCGATCACCACGTACGTCTGGACGATCACCACTCATTATCCATATTTCGGGATGCCTCCCAATCAGGACCTCGGTTACCATCCAAACGAGGTGAAGATCTCCGGTCTTCGACCATCGTCTTCATCTTCGACTTTTAATCGTCGGTCAATTATTCGAAATGAGAATTAACTCGGCCTTTTCAAATAATTCACGTATGTTTAGAATTTCAAATCAATTTATTTCAATGGTTAAATTTTTCGACAACACCAATATTGTTCTTTAATGTAATGTTCACACCAAACACATTCAACCATCAAATACAACATAAATCGAGCAAATTCAGTTTATTTCCACTCCATATTGTTTATGGTATTTTATGACGATTTATCGCTATTTTTATTTATTTTAAAATAGCCCATATATTCAAAACGACGCTTCGGGCCATAAAGCGGCCGTGGCGCTGTTTTTCTTCAGATTTGATTTACACATATCTGAAAATCTAACCGTTGGATCTTCACAAAATTTACATCATTAGAAAGGTCTTTTCAAAACGAATCCACGGTTCCAGTTTCGGGAAAATCCGACGGTCGGATCTCCCGGTACAATCGTTTGAATTTTCGATTTCAAAATACAAACTGCAGCGTCGTTATTCGATTAAATATATAATTATATTTATATATATATAAATATAATCGCTTCTGGCGCTGTTTTTCATCAGATTTGATTTAAACATTCCAGACAATCCAACCGTTGGATTTTTACAAGGTTGGTGCCGTTGGGAAGATATTTCCAAGGCGAACCCGACGGTTGAGGTTTCGGGAAAATCCAATGGTCGGATTTTCCGCACTTGTCGTTTGAAATCACGGTTTCAAAATACGAACTGCACGTCCTCGTTTCGTTTTAATTTTTATTTATATTTATATATTTATATAAATATAGTTCATTCAATGATTTCAATATCGTTTTCACTTCAAATATTTCACTAACGCCTTAAATTTTTGGAAAATTTCGCCATAACCTCCCCTGCACCGGGAGCATCGGGAAATCGCAAATAGCTTTCCCGGTCCTTCTAATCTCAAAAAGAAAAGAAAAAGCCAAGCAGCTAGCCAACAGGCTCATAAAATCATCACCCAAACAAAACAGTAAATGTGTACCTATTTGTCGGGCACAAAATTTTATTCCTCTTCTCTAGCCCCTTTGCTATAACCTGTTCAATGAATATGCATGTACATATATATACAGTTCTTATCATTTATCATTTTCTATTCAACTTCATATTTGATTCCTATTTGGTTTAAAAACACCATTCATTCTAATGTTACATAAATAGGTGCAAATCATTTCATTAGCTAATTAATGAATATTTCAACTCATATATGTTTATTTTGAACAAGTGGCTATTTTTAACACTTCACATTTCAACGATTTATGCGTACAATAAAAATGTGATTTTTATTGTAAAACAATTCATTTCAAAACACTATTTTTCTATATAGTTCATATAGGTGACAAAAATAGGATTTTATATATAGATAAAAGGTGATTTTTATTATCAAACAATTTATTTCAAAATATGAATACCATTCAACACATGAATTTCTAATCAACGAATGAATATCAATTCAACACATGAATGTTTTCTATAGTTTCTATATATAGATAAAAATGGGATTTTTATTATCAAACAATTTATTTCAAAATATGAATACCATTCAACACATGAATTTCAAATCAACAAATGAATATCAATTCAACACATGAATGTTTTCTATAGTTTCTATATATAGATAAAAATGTGATTTTTATTATCAAACAATTTATTTCAAAATATGAATACCATTCAACACATGAATTTCAAATCAACGAATGAATATCAATTCAACACATGAATGTTTTCTATAGTTTCTATATATAGATAAAAATGGGATTTTTATTATCAAACAATTCATTTCAAAATATGAATACCATTCAACACATGAATTTCTAATCAACGAATGAATATCAATTCAACACATGAAGGTTTTCTATTCAATGAATAAATATAGTTTAAGCATATGAAAATAATTCAAACACACGAATATTATTCAAAATTTCGGCAGCATAACGGCAGGGTAGTTAAAACCGGGACCGTCCCTAGTACGGCTCCTCGCTCTACCTTAAAACCTCGCGGTTTTTGACAATGGGGATCATGCATCTAGTTCGCACGCAGGCGGCATGTATATATTTATTTCATTTCCACAAACTAATCCTATGTGGTTTCAACCAAATATTTCTCAACCACAAACGGGTATTTTTCAACCACAATCAATCAATATCAACCACAAACAATCCCAAACAATCATTCGCTATCAATCAATTTTCACAACAATTTCAACCAATAAATATCGTCCATGGTTTGTGGACGAGGGGCGTATATATATATATATATATATATATATATATATATATATATATATATATATATATATATATATATATTATATATAGCAATTCACTTTCATTTCACACATATATAATTGGCTAATCACAGGACCACACCACTTTCGTGGAACGGGTTTACTCCATTGGATTGCCAGTGCTTTAAAACAAATCTTTCTTTTAAAACAACGCAATGCATTTTATAAAAATGAAGTCATTATAAGACTCAGTTCCCATCACACAATGCAACGCAAACCGGAGGATAGAGTTTTACCTTATAATCAAAATCAGTTTTTCCTTTTAAACAAAATCAGTATTTCATTTTAAACAAAATCAGTATTTCCTTTTAAACAAAATCAGTTTTTCCTTTTAAACAAAATCAGTTTTAAACCTAATTAAAATAAATATAAAAATAAAATAAAATACTTACTTTAACCTGCGAAGAAGGAGGGGAAAAAGAAGACGTCGGCGGCAGGAAGTGGTCTTCGGTGGTGGTGGCGTCGATGCTTCAGGGGGGGCTCGCGAATTGGGCAGGGAGGGGGTTTCGCGGTCGCCGTCTAGGAGGGGAGCGGGATCGGAGGGTGGAGCGGTTGGCACGGGGGAGAGGGCGGAGCTTCGGTGGAGCTTCGGTGGAGGCGACGATCTGCTCCTCCTTTCTTCTTTTTTTTTTTTTTTTCTGTTTACTGAAATCGGGGGGGCGGGGGGGGGGGACAGAAGGAAAGATAAAGGGAGGGAATTAATTTTTTTTTTATTTAATTATTTAATTTTGCAAAAAGTTGACTTTTTCATACGACCTCAAAACGAGGCCCACCGCCTGCCGTCCATAGCGTTTTACCCCCATCCCGAACACAATGGGATATGTATCGTAAGCTGATACGATCGTTTGAATCGGTTTCCTTTGAATTTACATTTAAATCACTATACTGAATTTTAAACGTACATTTCTAATTACCGGGGTCACATACTAACTAGAAAAATTCCAGAAAAATATTTTCTAGCTTCGTATTGACGATACGGTCCTAACAAAACTAGTTTCGTCGAATTCTGAGACCGTTGGAAAAATGGCCAATTTCCAGTCGATTAAAATCAACTGAAACTGGTCAAACACGTTTCCCTTTGCCACGCTCACATATTGATTCGAAAAATTATGAAATTTGAAACCTAACAATAACTTGACACTGCGGATCCAACAAAAGTGGTTTCGTCGAAATCCGAGGTCATTTGCAAAATGTCCATTTTTAAGGGCCTGAATTCCATAGCGACTATTCTGAATTTTCAACTGGACATATCTTTTGATTCCCGCAATCAAATTTCGATTTGGCAGATTCGTTGGAAAGATATCATCAATTAGATCCTAATGTTTTTGGTTTCACTAAAATCCGGATTGTTTTGCACCCGGTACAGTCCGACAAAGTTTGAATTCAATTTTTTGAAACTGCCACGCCATTTCAGGCCTTGTTTATAATTATAATTAATTATATTCGTTTTCAATTGTCGATTCGAACTCAGTTTTCATCGCCTTTATTTAAAATATTTATTTTAAATATTTAAAATCCATTATTTTAGCCAATTTAAAAATTTTAAATTGGTTTAGATTTTCTGGGTCGTTACAATCTCCCCCACTTAAAACTTTTCGTCCCCGAAAAGGAATAAAGTCGAAAGTGGTTTGATAAATCTACAATCACACAACACAACAACCAATCCAATTGTTTTTAACCTTTAAAAATATACTAATCAAATTTTATACCCCCTTTAAAAATCCTTTAGACTATATAATTAAAAGTGTATATTTACGAAAAGAAAATAACAATAGAGTAGAGAATTGAATGGTAGTGCAAAGTAGGGTAAATGTACCTGGCACCGGAGTCAATCAGAGATATCTACTCGGCATCTAGGATAAGCTTTCTGAATGCTCTCCTCAGTTTTCCAAGTACAATCTCGTGGATCTCCACTCCATTGCACTTTGACTAAGTGAACCTTCTTGTTTCTCAGCTCTTTGGTTTCTTTGCCGATGATCTTTAGCGGCTCTCGCCTCACAGCTAATTCTGGAGTAATTTCAATATCCTGCTGAGCTGCTTCTTCCACGATCAAGTCTGGATCATGAACGTGCTTTCGAAGTTGAGATATATGAAATACATCATGCACTCCAGGCAACCAGTCAGGCAGTTTAACTTTATATGCGAGAGTCCCAATCCGTTCCAGAATAGGAAACGGACCAATGAATTTGGGTGCCAACTTTCCAGTTTTACCGAACCGGATAACTCCTCTCATCGGCGATACTTTCAAATATACATAGTCGCCAACTTCAAAGGATATATCTCTTCTTCTTCTATCGGCATAGCTCTTTTGTCGGCTTTGAGCGGCGAGTAATCGCTTCTTAATAAAATCCACTTTGTCGGCAGCTTCTCGAATCATATCAGGACCCAACACAAGTCTATTTCCTGGCTCGACCCAACAAGCAGGAGATCGGCACGGTCTACCATACAATGCTTCGAATGGCGACATTGTCAGGCTTGCCTGATAGCTGTTGTTATAAGAGAATTCAGCAAAATGCAGATTGTCTTCCCATGATCCACCGAAATCTAGAACACAAGCCCGCAATAGATCTTCTAAAATGCGATTCACCCTCTCAGTCTCACCGTCTGTCTGAGGATGATAAGCGGTGCTCAAGTTTAACTTCGTTCCTAGCTCGACTTGAAATGCCTCCCAGAATTTGCTAGTGAATATTGTATCCCTATCACTGACTATACTGAGTGGCACTCCATGTAGTCTAACTATTTCCCTGAAGTATATCTGCGCCAGACTCTGAGCAGTTCTGTTCGATCTGACAGGTATGAAATGGGCGGTCTTCGTGAAGCGATCTACGATCACCCAAATACTGTCATTTCCTTTTCTTGTTCGGGGCAGACCATCGATGAAATCCATAGAAATATGTTCCCACTTCCAACCAGGAACTTCTAGTGGTTGCAACAATCCAGCCAGTTTCTGCTGGTCGCTTTTGACTAGTTGGCAAGTAGGGCATCGACTAACATATATTGAGATGTCTCTTTTTAACGACTTCCACCAGAATGTGCGTTTGATATCGTTATACATTTTATTCACACCTGGATGGATACTGAGCTTAGATTTGTGGCATTCATCAAGCACATCTCTTCTGAGTCCAGGAATTTCTGGAACGCAAATTCGTCCTTCTAACCTCAGAATCCCTTCGCTGTCTAACTGGAAATCCGAAGCATTGCCTTCACGAATTCGCTGACTTATTCCTTTGATAAATTGGTCCTCTTCTTGGAGAGCCGATATCTTATAAATCAACGAAGTCGCAATGATGAAACTGGCGATCATTTCATTCTTTCGGCTTAACGCATCGGCCACGACATTGGCTTTCCCTGGAGTATATATAATTTTGAAGTCATATGCTGCAAGAAACTCTAGCCAACGTTGCTGCCTCAAATTTAAGTCCTTCTGAGTGAACAGATACTTTAACGACTGGTGATCTGTAAACAGTTCAAATCTCTCGCCCAGAAGATAGTGTCTCCAGATCTTCAAAGAGAATATGATAGCCAATAACTCAAGATCATGAGTTACATAGTTTTTCTCGTGCGGTTTCAGTTGACGGCTAGCATAAGCAATCACTTGACCTCTTTGCATTAACACTGCCCCAAGGCCTTCTCTAGAAGCATCAGTCCAGACTTTTAAATCTTGGTTGCCATCGATAATGGTTAACACTGGAGCAGTTGTCAACCTTAACTTTAGCTCCTCAAAAGCCTCCTCACTTTCTGAAGTCCATTTGAACTTAGAGTGCTTCTTTGTAAGCTTCGTTAAGTGACCTGATATCTTCGAAAAGTCTTTAACGAACTTCCGATAATAGCTAGCCAATCCGAGAAAGCTGCGGACTTCAGTTGGGGTACTGGGCTGTTTCCAATTTTGAATGGCTGTGATTTTGCTTGGATCCACAGCAATTCCTTCTTTCGATACAACGTGGCCCAGAAATTTTACTTCATCTTGCCAGAAGATACATTTGGAAAATTTGGCCTTTAATACATTCCGTCTCAGAATTTCTAGAACTTGTTCCAGATGCTTTTCATGTTCGGCCTTAGATTTAGAGAAGATCAGAATATCGTCAATAAAAACCAGAACAAATTTATTCAATACTCCTCTGAATACTCTGTTCATCAGATCGACGAAGTAAGCGGGAGCGTTACATAAGCCGAACGGCATTACTAACCACTCGTAGAATAAGTCGGGGCCTCTGAACGCTGTCATTGGAACACACTCTTCGGCAATTCGAAGTTGATGGAATCCTGTAGCTAGGTCCATTCTTGAGAATACTTGTGCTCCATTTAATCGATCCAACAAATCATCAATACGGGGCAATGGATATTTGTTCTTTATGGTCTGCTTGTTTAAATCACGATAATCTACACATAGCCGTAGAGTACCGTCAGATTTTGGGACAAACACCACTGCTGCACCCCAATCAGAGAAACTAGGCCTGATCAGACCTTTCCATACTAGCTGTCGTGTTTGATTGTCTAATTCTTCCTTCTCTTTCAAGGACATTCTTCGAATAGCGTGAACTACCGGCCTTGCATTCGGAATTAAAGCAATTTTGAAATCTATTTCTCTCTGCGGAGGTAAGCGAACAACTTCTTCGAACACATCCGCATAGTTTTTGACGACAGGAATGTCTTTGATGAGGTCTGGAATCTCCTCAGTGATTTCAGGGACATTCTCTATTTGGGATGGAGAAACATTCAAAGCTGCCCAGAAGTCTTTTCTATTAGTATTTTGACCTTCACAGGGAATGGTTATATAATCGCCTGATTTAATCTTCGCCTTTACGACTCTATTGGCGCATTTAACTTCAGCTTCATATTTGGTCAACCAATCTAACCCCAAGATAAGATCAAACTCTTTAAAATTCATGACGGCTGCGATGGTAGGAAACCGATAACGAGAAAAGGAAACCGGCACTCCGCAAACCCAACTGAGATCAATTGAACCCCCAACCGGATTCTGGACAGTCATTGGTTCCTTGAGCTTTTTCAAATTCAAATCTAGTTTCTTAGCTGCATCCTTTGAAATGAAGCTTCGTGACGCGCCAGTGTCAAACAGTACTTTAACTGGAATGTTTTTGACAGTTAGCGTGCCTTCTAAAACATCAGCCCTTTCTTGACTAGCTGAGGGCTCGGAAGTTTCTGCTACTTCATTTACTTGAACTATTTCAGTCTTCTGAGATAGCGGGCAGTTTTTTGCAATGTGCCCCACCTGATGGCACTTATGGCATCCTCTGCCCTCAGGAACCTTCTTACTGGGTTCAAATCCACTCTTTCTTCGTTTGTTCCAAGATTTGCAACTTACCGCCAAATGTCCTTTTCTATTGCAGCTTGAGCACGTGGCGGTCGTTATTCGTTCGTTCCCAGATTCAGCCCTTTTTCTCTTGGCACTGGGCTTCTTATTGATCTCCGACCTTGTACTGGCTTCAGGAATATCAGTTTTTGACTCTGTTTTGTCACTAGAATAGACTTCTTCTTCGTCGCATAACATTCCTTTCTTATGGAGATCTTCATACTGATAGGCCATATATATCATTTCAGAAAAAGGAAGCTTCACATGCCCCAATACCTTATTCTGGTATTTCCTTTGAAGTCCGTGAATAAATCTCATATTTTTCCTCTTCGGATTTTGAATTAGATGAGGGGCAAAGTGAGAAAGTACATTGAAATTCTTATGATATTCGGGAATGGTCATGTCTCCTTGTATTAGATAAGAAAATTCATCGCATAATCGCTCAGTTGCTTCGGGAGGAGTAAATCTTTCTAAGAAAATCACTTTGAATCTGTCCCAGGTGATATCACCTTCTGGATTATCCTTAATAACTGAATCCCACCAGAACAAAGCTTCGTCTTCGAGTGCCCAGGAGGCTAGTAATCTTTTCTGGTCATCCCTCAGCTTAATTGCTTCGAAGATTTTCTCGGCCGAGCGAATCCAAGCTTGTGTTTTCATAATTGATTCTTCACCTGAGAAAGGTTTTCCACCCAGATTTCTATATTTCATAAATGGAGCTTCTATATCTGGGTCAGTATTACTTCTTCTGTTTCTGGCACTCATTTTTTAGTTCTTCTGCAAATAGCAGATCAAGTGTCAGGTCACAGAAAAGATATTTTAAAACATAGAAACATATACTTCAAATGTAAATGTGTCTATCAAGGTGTAATTTCATTCTGCTTTACTCATACTAGGATATTACTGATCCTATCTGTATAGAGTTACCCGTCCTAGAACACTACTGGTTCTATTTCTGACGAGTTCGTTCAAATGTTATATTCCAGAACTAAGCTTAACCAAAGCTCTGATACCACGATGAGACGGCCCAAAATCCCGTTCAGACGGAAACAAGGGTTATCTTTGGAATATAACACAGAAACAGATAATAGCAAAACAAAATTAAATAAATACACCAGATAATGAACAATAGAATATACTGGATAAAAGTAATCATCAGAGTTACACAGTATACAGGATCTTACTTAGTACAAATACAGTTCAGCTATACATAAATGTCTACAGCGGAAATAAACAAAATATGTACAATAGGAGCTGAACAGCATAAAAAGAAATAAATGATAGAATCCATCTTCAGCTCCAGCTATCCAGAAAAAGAACCAGCTAAACCTGAATACAAGGCTGCCCGTGTAGAAAAAGGGGCACCCGAGTTTGAAAGTGAAACAAACTACGAGTCAGTCATGGGACTGGTATGAGAAATCCACTCAACACATATATAATTGGCTAATCACAGGACCACACCACTTTCGTGGAATGGGTTTACTCCATTGGATTGCCAGTGCTTTAAAACAAATCTTTCTTTTAAAACAACGCAATGCATTTTATAAAAATGAAGCCATTATAAGACTCAGTTCTCATCACACAATGCAACGCAAATCGGAGGATAGAGTTTTACCTTATAATGGCTAAAATATGCTTGATACGAATAAAACAAAGGCATTTGATATTATTGCTAGTGTTTATATGGTTTTGAAAACTATTTCAAATCATAACTATCAATCATAGACGACATGAGCGTCCCATGCCACTATGTCGCCAAATGTATATATACAATCGAAATCGCACGATGTCGTATTTGGAAATTGGATTTCCGTCATGAACCAAGGCAAAAGATAGTCCTTACCGAATTCAAGACGCTCTAGCCCACCCCTCAGGACCCAGACTCAGGTGGGCCCTTGGATCGTCAGGGCCGGTCCACCGATGTGGATTAAAGTTCCTGAACACTGCGTTTCCCCACCCTTTGGGGGTGTAAATGAGCCAACGAATGACTCCATCGGACCCGAATTGCCCGATCAAACCGAGGCGGCTCGCAACAGCAACAACCACATAGGTGAAAAGTATATAAATGTCAGGGCTGGTAGGTCACTGACACCACCCTAGCTAGAAAGAAACGCATGCTCTCCCTGAGGTCCTTCTCCCGTTTCTGGTTCATACCGGGGTGTGAGGCTCGCGAATTTACGTTATACACAAAGCTACGCCACACAGGCGGTGCTTTGATCATCACCACAAGACTTTGCTTTTCAACAGAAGTCCTGATCACTGCATCTTAGCATGCCACACAGGCCATTCATGCCATGCGACTGATGTCCATCGATATACAACCTCTGAGCTCGTGCGTCTCAGAGAAGGGCGTTAAGCGAAAGAATAAATTCTCCACCGCCAAACAGATGTATATTTAATAGAGATCAATCGACACAGAATAAAATCCAATGTCAGACACACAGTCCGTTTACAAGTCCGTTCTAGGTCTGAACGAAACCGGAGGCACTAAATACCTCGCAAACCCATCGATCACCACGTACGTCTGGACGATCACCACTCATTATCCATATTTCGGGATGCCTCCCAATCAGGACCTCGGTTACCGTCCAAACGAGGTGAAGATCTCCGGTCTTCGACCATCGTCTTCATCTTCGACTTTTAATCGTCGGTCAATTATTCGAAATGAGAATTAACTCGGCCTTTTCAAATAATTCACGTATGTTTAGAATTAATTATAATGAACAATAAATTTGGAAAACATTAAATCGCTTCTCTTTTCTCTTTGTCTTCCTTTGCAAATTTCTCTGCTTCCTTCACCATTCTATCAACCTACATGTTCCACAACAATCATTATGCCATGCTGGAATCGCTCACAAGCATTTCACTGGTCATTTAAATATCACGCATTGAAAACGGATGCAATGATTTCTGTATGAAAGAAATAGTGACCACGTCTTGACAAATAAAACTAAAAATGTCATTCTACTTTCCATACATACAATGGTATATATATCAGTGTTTTAGTAAAATATAATACTGGACTCTGGCTCAAAAGATTTTGGATTCGATACCCCTTGACTTGGTTACCAAGTTCAAAACCAAGGTTGTAAAATATGAAATAGGAACTAGACATTTAAATAGAGATTAATCAGAGCTATGTGCTTTCGGATTAAATCAATTATTTTGGATAAAATTTTACTACCTAGTCTAATATTAGTTAATCCAAATTGATATAAATTGATAACATGAGGGTTTAGGGTCAGCTTAGACTATTCAAGGTGGCAAGACCTGTTGAAACTAGCATATGGATGCTAACAACGCCATCAAACCTCAACTAGTGCCAAAATAGTACCTATATACCCATTTATATGATTGTATGAAACGACAAGCCTTGCCTAGCGCCTAGGCGGTATAAAGATTTTGTAACAGGACTCCAAGAAAAAAAAAAACGATGAAGAAGTAAGATAACCTTAGGAGCTTTATCAATAGGATAAACATAAAGGAAAACAGTTCACACTGCTTAAAGCTTATTGCTGTAGCAGACTGCAGAACACTGTGTTTTCAACATTTTTGATATCAAATGTCAAGGTCAACTATTACCGATCCGAATAAAAGCATATGCATCCAGAATATAGACATTGATACTTAAAATTATTAGTGAATTTAACATACCTCGTCACTTGGTAAAGTGCTAGCACCAGTGATAGTAATGTCTTGCTTCTTTCCGGTGCCCTTATCCACAGCAGTGACAGATAAAATACCATTGGCATCGATATCGAACTTGACTTCAATTTGAGGCACACCTCTTGGTGCAGGAGGGATACCATCAAGTCTGAAACTACCAATGGATTTGTTGTCTCTTACAAATTCTCTCTCACCTTGAAGCACGTTGATTTCAACGCTGGTTTGACCATCGGCTGCTGTGGAGAATACTTCTGATTTGGAAGTTGGTAAGGTCGTGTTTCTAGGAATGATTTTTGTCATCACACCACCTAAGGTTTCTAGACCGAGGGAGAGTGGAGTAACATCCAGAAGAACTATGTCACTCACATCACCGGATAGTACTCCTGCCTGTATTTTAGAACATGTTAGCATTAGAGAAGTCAGTATTTATTAATAGCATGCGATATCTATTACCAATAACATGTGATACACTCGTGTCCAACAACGAAGCCTACCATAAGAACATTTTAAAATTTACGAATGTTACTTTCCAAAGCACACACACAATATTTCTCTACCACGGTTTCATTTGACGACCTTATCTGCTAAAATAGATCATTTGCTGAAACAAAAATATAACACCATCGCCTTGCAAATATATACATATACATATAAATATGTGTGTGTGTGTGTGTGTGAGTGTGTGTGTGTGTGTGCGAGTGTGTGTGTGTGTGTGTGTGCGTGTGCGTGTGTGTGCGCGTGTGTGTAACGTCCTCTTCAACATTATATGCTTGCATGGTCAGGATTGCTTACTTTCTGCCTACACACTTTAACCTCAGAGCTTTTAGCTTACTTTTTACTTTTCTCTTTTAAATAAAAACTTGAATCTCAAGTTTATACTTGTATCTTAGAAGGGGAAAAAAGTATCTGACCTGAACTGCAGCTCCAAGAGCAACAACCTCGTCAGGGTTAACTGTGACATTAGGCTCCTTTCCTGTCATTTTCTTCACAATTTCCTGGACAGCAGGAATTCGTGTTGATCCTCCCACTAGAATTACCTCATCCAAATCTTTAAATGATAGCTTAGCATCTCTTAAAGCATTCTCAACAGGCGTTTTAAGCCTTGAATAAAATGGGTGAAAAAAAATGAAGAGTTTAGAAAATATGCTAGTTTAGAAAACCAAACAACATTATCAATGTAATACCTATCAAGAAGATCAGCACAAAGTTCCTCAAATTTTGCCCTCGTAAGTGTTACATCGATATGTTTGGGTCCGTCGGCAGTAGCAGTAATAAATGGTAAACTGTTTTAAATGGAGGAAGAAAAAAAATAGTGTTTAGAAGGATATGCCAGCAAGCGAAACAATCAATCAGCTTACAACATTAGATAAAGCAATAAATGCTAAGGACTTCTGCAAATGAAGGAACATCCTTGATTCTTTTTACCTGATGTTTGTTTGGGTTAAAGTTGACAACTCCATCTTTGCCTTTTCAGCAGCCTCAGTAAGCCTCTGAAGTGCTTGCTTGTCCTTTAAAAGATCAATGCCTTCGTTTTTCTTGAATTCTGAAGCAAGCCAGTCAACAATTTTCTGCATTGATATTAATTGCCATACAAATGAGTTTAAAAACTTACATTTTTCATGAGTTTGTGCAAAGAATGTAAGTTAAACATATAAATGCCACAGATATATCCAAATTTTACTTAACATGTTTAGATTGAGATCTTAATCACTACCACACAATCACATTCTAGAAAATGAACATTCCACATGTACTTACCTACACATATCTGAACCTATGTTTTAAGGCGGACGTAAATATGTGATGGCAATATTAGTTTATAAATGCTAATGTCTAACCAAACATTAGGTAATCAGTGCAATGGTTTACCCTTTTTCCCCCTTTTATCACTGGATTGGCAATCATAAACGAGAATCACAAATCGGATCTAAACCAATCCAAGAAGACCCAAACTCAAACTAAACCCAATGGATTTGGGATTCGGTCTGAATGATGAAAATTACCATAAAACCTGAATCCGACCAAAAAGCATTGAAATGTACACATTTAACTGTTGGGTCTAAGGTCTGAAATACAAAATTTAAACCCCACAAAATCCAACCGCCCAAGAACGGTCAGTTGCATCAAATTGCCACAAGTAATATGCTTCCTACATGTCCACAAAATCCAATAAGATAACACCAACACCAACTATATTCCTATGAAAATTACCCATATACAACTTTATGAGGATAGAAAATTTACAAGCAAACCTTGTCAAAGTCATCACCACCTAAATGGGTATCACCAGATGTGGACAGCACCTCAAATACACCGTCCCCAACCTCAAGAACTGGGTGTGTGAAACAGAAAGTAAATTAGCTAGTGGCACTGAAGCTATCAAAGGTGCAATGCTAAAGCAGATAAAAATTTGATGCTACCTGAAACATCGAAAGTACCACCACCAAGATCAAAAACAAGAATGGTTTCATTGTTTTTCTTCTCAAATCCATATGCCAAAGATGCCGCAGTTGGCTCATTGATAATACGGAGAACATCTAAACCAGCGATCCGCCCTGCATCTTTTGTTGCAGTTCTTTGGGAATCATTGAAATATGCAGGAACTGTAACCACTGCTTTTGAAACCTTATCATTCAAAAACTTTGAAGCGTCATCAACTAACTTTCTTAGGACCTGGAAAAAGGTAACAGCATCATCCACATTTGTCATTAAGGATGCAGCATTGTACAAATTCACATGCAATGTAAAATTAATCTCACTAATATCAAAAAATTGAAATGTACCACAATTTTCAAAGAGTAGTCATACACTTCTAAAAGTTCGCGTGATTGTTAGAATTGATACAAACATATTGCCTTGCACAACATGAATGCAACATGTTAATTGTGGAATAGCATCACGACATCAGTAATGTGATGCTCATGTTACTTATTAAGTAGGTCCTAATTGAAGTTGACATTAAGATTTGACTAGACTGCATTTCTTCGTACATGAAAAATGCGAAAGCGAAAAAATAGAGGATGAATAATTAAGAATGATTTTCCAAGGCAAGCTCTATTTTTAAAGTATTATCTTATTAAAGATCAGTATTATCTTAACAAATATTTATAACAAGTTCAAGTAACTAATTTCAGATATAAGCATGAAAAGGCACAACTAAAATACTAGCTGATCTTTTATTAAGAGGATCAATGCTATTTCATAAACCATTGGTAATAACAATTTGATGAACTAAAGTTAGTTGCTTAGTCTTGGCAACGGAATATCACTTTTTTATTTTTTCACCAGAAGAAGCAAGCATTCTCCTCCACTATTAAAGTTTAACTTATTCTTATGTCTTAAGAAATCAGCTCATTTTCAATGGTCTGTGTTGGTTCATACTGCTGAAATATCTTAATAATGAATTTGATCGCCTTCAATCAAATTGATACCATAACCAACATTGTAATAGATTGATTTCAGTAGCATCTGTAAGATCATGCTTTCAAAATTGTCTTTAAAGAGAAAATTTCAGAATAATAATTTTAAAAATTAAATTGACTTCAGGATAAACAAAATAACATGTAAAGGAAAATGTAATACATTTTAAACTGTGTACGCAGAAATCTCGACGTTAGACCATTTACATTTTACCAACCAGTTAAAAATATCCACAATGCTACATAGTGTAAAGATCGCTGGAAATGAAGGTTTATTATCAATTTTGAAAAAAAAAATTTGTACTTAAATGATCAAGTGTTACAAACAGTTTATGCTCTAAGTAAATTTTTTTTTTTTTAACTTTCTTTATTAGTAGTTGTAATACTTTTGATGCCCATAAATTATATATTAATATCACTTGATATGATCTAACACCTTTTTTTTTTTTTTTACAAATTATAACATTTATCTAAAAATAGTATCAAATCTTAATATCACTCATAATAAGATTTAACAAATAAAATTCTTTTATAAATTCAAGACATTTATCTATAGATATTATCAAATCTTAACATCATTTAAGAATATGAACTACCAGATAAATTATTTATTATTATTTATAATTAACGGTATAAATAAAAATTCAAACTAAAAAAAAGATAATGCACCTTACGATTATAATTTAAAACTAATAAATGACTTTAACGCAAAAATATGGTTAAATATTTTTAATAAATCATCTTCTTTTGAATGTACTAAAATAAATTTTTGTAGGAAAATGATTCAAGCGCAAAGCGTGTACCGTAACATTCGTATGGTAATTGTCGACATAAAAGATAATATCCAATACCCATCCATATCCACAAATGCGCATATGCGGAAATGATTTCAAACGTAGATGCGGATATAACATCCGAAAGCTTCCATTGACAAGTAAAGCAAACCCAAACAAGCTTACGTGGACCCAAATGGGCCTAAGCGGATTCAAGTGGGATTAGGGGGAACCAAAAGGAACTAGGCAGACTCGAATGTTTAGGCGATTTGGCTGTCGAGAACTACCATGTAAGCCCCTTGACGAGTCAGCAAACATTGCCTAGTACCTAGACGGCCGCCTAGCCATGTTTTTCCAACAGGATACAAATGGAAAAAACTTAAGTCACACGCCATATAATGCAAAACTGAAAATTCACACATCTCTAGTAATTCTCTAGAGATTAGTGCATGTTTGTTGAAATGTTTACTAAAAGATACGTTTGCATCAGCTAGTATAACAATCATGTAGTCACATGCACCCGACCTGCTACTTATAAGGTATTTTATATGTCTATGCTGTTGCTAGACCTCAAAAATTCCAACTGCAGTCTTCAAATATGATTGACAACCATCCCCATGCGACCAAGAGCACTAAAAATAGTCTTGATTTAGTCTTTGCTCCTAAAACTTATGTACCATGAGACCATTTGAAACTTATTCAATGTGACTCAAAACTTTTTTAGCTATGACCCAAATTTATGCACTTATGAATGATGTCTGATTGCTCGACGTACTTAACCATTAAAGCATTATTTAACCATTATCAATGTCCCTATCTCATACAAATAACCAGGCAATAACATTATTCTTCATAAAAATACCTGTGCAGAGATCTCCTCAGCAGCAAATTGCTTCCCAATAGCTGGACACTCCAGCTTAACATTCCCATTCTCATCTCTTGTTACTTTATAACTCACCTAACAATAACAAAGCCAAATATTCATAAATATGTCAAGACATGTTTCAGCAGAATACCATAGAGCATGGAAATTTAAAAATTAACTGAACTCGATTCAATTTTCATTTACTGCTGAAAAATTTAAGGTATCTGGCGAGTTTGGTGGGATAAAAAGCAGCAGTCATGTTGGAAATGATGTAGTAGTCTGCTATAAGGTGCTATAGAAAATCGTCCCTAGGACGATACTTGCTCAAGAGATGCACTGAGTACTATACTTTTCAAAAGACCGCTACACAGCATGAAAATTTGAATAAATCCTCATAAATTGACGGTTCGCGGTTTAGTTTTCATTAATTGTTAGAAAACAATTATTTAAAGCATTGAATGAGTACCATTCGACATGAAGCAGTAGCTGTGATTAGGTGTCGTAGAAAGTTACTCAAAATACTCAGTTATGAATACATAGTTATTCTCCACGGTTGTGGATGAATAAATACCAAAAAAAATTCCAATCCAAAACAGAATGTTGCATTCCTCTCTCTCTCTCTCCCTCCCTCTCTTCATAATTAAAAAATTGTATTTCAAAATTCATAGGTTTATCAAGAACGTCCAGTGGCTGCCACATTGATATTGAAAGGGTCAAGTGACCCTCCCAGAAAAGAAAATAACATTTTTTTTCTGTTTTCCCATTTTTTCCATTCTCTTGGAATCCATGTATGCTTAGGAGTTTGCCCATCGAATGTTTCTGATGCCTAATTTTTTTTTCTAGTTCTACTAATTTGTCCAACTTGTTTACTACTCTTAATGAATATGGGGAATTCGATTTGCATAATGCGTAGGTTACTCAATAATACTATGTTCCAAAATGACAAACCTTCAACTGAATATAATATTTCGAATTACCAACTTTCTTGCAATACTAAAATCAATATTGGATAGAACAAATTTTCAAAATAAGCTAATTTTTTAAACAAATAGCAGAAATAGGTCAGTCTTAAAACTATTAGCAGAAATAGGCCAGTTTTTGCCACCTCGGCAATGAGGTGGCAACTAAATTAAAAAAATTCATCGGGGGCGCACTTGGCAAGTGCGCCCCTTAAAATTTTGACTGACGCACTTCGCAAGTGCGCTAAAACCCTTAACGCTTCCTACTGCTCCCTGTTACTCTCTGTCATCCGGCTTTTTACTATTTCGGGTAAAAAAGTACCAATTCGTATCATTCTTCCACTGGCTCCAAAAAACCCTAAAATCTTCAAAAATTATCAAAATAAACAAGGTTTGTTGATTGGGCTACTTCTATCAGCTATTGCACATCAATTTGAAGGTATTGATTTAGATTAAACTCAAACCCTATCTCAAATTCTTATATTTGTCAAGTTCATTCATACCCTAGGTTTAGTTTTTCTTGCTTTCTTATGGTACTAATATTTGTTTAACAATTAATTATCCTTATACCTTGCAAAATTTTCATTTAGACTATGTCCGATTTCATCCCTATTATTTGCTATTTTGATGGAAAGTTGAACTTAAAAGAAAATAATACGCCGGTGTATGTTGGTAGCAAACAAAAAGGCTCAAAGGTCAATTTTTTTTGCTCCTACCATGAATTAAAGGAAACGGTGTATAGAGTTACAAAAATTGATTCACAAAAGTACGATGTACGATTGGTAAGCAAGTGGGTGACGGATTCTGGATCTTCTGCTATTGATGTAAATGATGATGATGATGTCGATGCAATGTTTTCGGTTAGTATGAAAGTTATTGAGTTATTCTTAATAAAAGAGGAGTTGAGACATGAAGAGGCAATGGATACTAATTTAAACCAACATTCTACTCAAATTATCGGAACTATTCCGAGTTGTGCTCATCAAAGCAATCCAACTCCAATATTTCCTCCATTCATGAATACAAAGTAAGTTTGTAAATTTTGCATTTAAGTAGCTAAAATTCATAGTGTTATGATCTCATACTTTTTTTAAACAGTTATACGGTGCATGCGGGTGGTTTAAGCTCTAGACCGACAAATGATGATGTAGGCTGTAGCTCACCACATATTGATAGCATGCAAATTGCTTCAATGGATAATGATATGACATGGATGGAAAATATGGAAGCTAACAATGATCCACTTGAGTTTGGAATTGGTAATGCGAATGAAAACGAAAATAACGAAGCATCGTTGGTGCAAGAAGAGGAAGATGATAACAACGAAGAAATGGAATTTGAGATGCCTCTGACAGACGATTTATGTAGTGCACAAATTATGGCAGCATCGTTGATTCAAAATGTGGCTCCTATTAGAGAAGCATTTACTGCAGATTGTGTTGATTCGGGCTTTCATGTGGGAATGCAGTTTCAAACCAAGGAAGTGCTTATTCAACAACTTAGTGAGTGGTCTATGAAAAATTCTATCTCTTTTAAACCTGTAAAATCCCGCAAAAAACAATACACTGCAATTTGCAATGTCGATAACAATTGCAAGTGGAGAATACATGCTATTGTCCCAAAAAAATCATTGACGGGAAGGTGGGAAGTTAGAAAATATGATGGCAATCATTCTTGTGTTAATCCGGTCATCAATTCTAATCACAAGCAAGCGACAAGTAGATTTGTTGCTAACAAAATTCTTTCTTTCAAATCTGATTTGAATACCTCTCCTGCTGCGATTCAAGTTTTGATGTCTGAAACTTTTTTCATCAAAATAAGCTACTTCAAGGCGTATAGAGCATTGCGGAAAGCACTTGAGACAGTTTTTGGAGATTGGGAAACATCTTATGCTGAGCTACCACAATATTTGGCTACTATTAAAAAACATAATCCGGGAACTGTTTTTAAGATTGAAAATGAAAGAATCACGAATGACAAAGTTCATTTCAAAAGTGCATTTTGGGCATTCGGTGCTTCTATTGATGGCTTTGCGCATTGTCGACCGTTAATTTGCATTGATGGCACACACCTATACGGCAAATACCAAGGTACGTTGCTAGTCGCGACTGGAGTTGATGCAAATGATGGTATATTTCCATTAGCATATGCAATTGTAGACTCCGAATCAAAAGACAATTGGGAATGGTTTCTTAGATGCATGTACTATCTCATACATAGCGTGCGCAATAGATGTTGGACTTTTATATCCGATCGAATGAAAGGCATTCCGGGAGCATTAGAAAATTGGCCTCAAGAGCACTATCGCCGCTTTTGTGCTAGGCATCTCAAAGCAAACTTCCAAGTTGCCGGATTTACTCAAAAAAACTTGGTAGATTCATTCTATTCATGTGCTAGTGCTACCGATGAGTTGCAATACAAAGAGTTAAGAGGTCACTTGAGAACCATTTCGCCGGATGCGCATGCTTGGGTTGAAAAGAGCTTACGTGGTGCGGAGGAAAATTGGGCTCTATGCAAGGATAACGGTGGACGATTTATGATGATGACAACAAATGTATCCGTCCGAAAGTTTTAATGGAGTTCTACGAGGTGCTCGTGCTTTGCCAGTCAAGTCTTTAGTATCACGAACGTTTTACCGTTGAAATGATTATTTCATGAAACGTCGTTCCGATGCCGAAGGATTTGAAATGCAAATGACTCCAAAAGTTGAAACTCTTTTAGCCAAAAGAGCAAAACAAGCACGACATTGTGGAATTGTTAGATTCAATCAAACCGAATGGCAAGTGAATGATCAATTTGGAAAAGCATTTACCGTGACTTTACATGATAATGTATGTACTTGCACTTGCAACATTCCGCTATTGCAAAAATTGCCATGCTTGCATGTGATGGCCGCTTGTGCTCAAACCGTTGGCGGAGCGAATATATCATACTATGAATTTTGTTCATCGTGGTTTTCCGTGGAAAAATATAAAGCAACTTACGATCCAAGTTTTCATCCAATTCCCGATAGTAGATATTGGGATGCCTATCACGGTCCGACCATATTGCCTCCGCATACAAAAAGAAAGACGGGGCGTCCGCGTTCGACAAGAATTAAAGGTATAATGGATAGAATGGGAGGAAGTAAGCAAAATACTTGCAGCAAATGTGGTCAAAAAGGGCACAAAAGATCGACATGTCCGTCAAAATGAGTTCTATATGATTGATGTAAGCAAATATGGTCAAAAAAGTTTGAAAATGTATTTTGAGATTTTGTTCGAATGATTTGTAATGTAATGAACGATTTGTACTTTCAGTGTGATGAATGAATGATTTGCATTTCAGTAGTGCACGTTTTCATTTTATAAGCATAAGAGTTGTATTTGATTTGGTATTATGATGCGGTTTGTAACGTGTTAGGTGTAGGTGAGGCAGAAGTTTGGAGCTGTAGCTCTCAGGTAGGGCGCACCTTGCAGGTGCGCCCAAACCGGGGTTAAACCAACCAGCTTCTCTCCTGTTTCCTCACTTCCTCCAAGCACCCTTTCCTCTCCAAAATCCCTAAAACTAAAAACCCAAAATCATATTCTTCTAAACTTTCTAATACTTCAATTTTCATTACTTCTACGCTAAATTAATTCTACAATGGAAGGCTCATCCTCCTCTTATGAAGTTAGAGGTAAATTCTTAAACAACATTACTTATTCATTTATTTGACTAACCCTAACTAATTACTTGCTCATTACTTGATTAACCCTAATTCAATACTTGTATATGGTGATTTACTTTAGTTCATTACTTTTTCATTGCTTGATTTACCCTAATTCATGCTTGATTTACCCTAATTCATTCTTGATTAACCCTAATTCATTACATGTGTATGGTGATTTACTCTAGTTCATTACTTGTATATGGTGATTTACTTGTTCATTACAATAGAAGGCGCATTTCAATGGTGATTTTACTTGTTCATTTACTTGTATTTGGTGATTTGCTTGTTCATTTACTTGGTAGTTTACTTGTATATGATGATTTACTTGTTCATTACAATGGATGACTCATACCAATTCTTAGTTCATGTATATGGTGATTTACATAATCATTTCAAAACCTAGTTCATTGCTTGTTCATTTCATTTCAAATTTTTTCTTGTAGAGTTAGCACCCGGTCCAGTGGATGCAAGTGTCTTGTATCTTCAAAATGAGCATAGAAGCAATAATCTGGACTTGATGAAGGTATTTAAAAAATCCAAATGGAAGAATTCAATACTTTTTTTCATTTCTCATGCAATAGCTAATTACTTTCTTTTCGTTTTGAATTTTGTAAAGCGACGAGCCAATTGATTGTCAAGATCATTCTAGCAAGTTAGCGTTGATTACTTCAAACACACCTAGAGTTCAACTTGCGCTAGTAAAAGCTGGATTTAGAGAAATATCCAGATTAGGGTTTTTTAAGATTGACCATGCACTTATTACTGCATTGGTAGATCGGTGGAGACCGGAGACTTCCACCTTTCATCTTCCCACTGGTGAAATTACTATCACGTTGCAAGATGTTAGCTGTCTTTTGGGTGTTAGAGTGGAAGGAAATCCTGTTACTGCTACACATCTCAGTAATTATGAAGATATTTGTTATGAGTGTTTAGGCGTTGTCCCAAATCGAAATGAGATAAGAGGCGCAACAATTAAGTTGACTTGGCTTCGAAATATGTTTCACAATGAGCCAGCAGAGGATGCATTAGATGAGCAAGTTGAACGTCATGCGAGAGCCGTCATTCTGCACTTGATATCGTGTCGTCTATGTCCCGATCATTCTAAAGGACGACTAAATCTTTTTTGGTTATTATTTGTGAGAAATTTGGAAGAATGTGGACGATATTCTTAGGGTAGTGCGGTATTGACAACATTATACACTGAATTAACAAATGTTGCGCTCGGTAAATCCAAATCCATAGCCGGTTGTCTTTCTCTTCTACAGGTAAATATTAGTATGAATAATTTTTTATGGCCACTTGTAATATGAAATCCCAACATTTTTTTATATTTTACAGCTTTGGTCATGGACACAACTTCCTATCGGTCGTCCAAACGTAACTTTATCTGCGCAGATCGACAGATCATTACCTTATAGTGCAAGGTAGTTTATGTACATTTGCATATTCAATAATGATGTTTATGCTTATGTTATATTACTTACATATTTTATATGCATTACTTTATATCGCAGGCGGTTTGGAAATAGGAGTTGGATTGAGTCTCCAAAGCAAGTTACCACTTACTACCGTGACCAGCTTGACATGCTGACAGATGAGGCTATTGTATGGAATCCCTACACACAAGATGTGCTAGTTGATCTGCCTCAAATATGTATAAGCGGCATGCCTAGTTGGCTTTGCAAAACACCGATCATATGCATGCGAACTGTTGAGATGTATAATCCTGATCGAGTGATGCGACAATTTGGTCTTCAGCAACACATCCCTGAGCCTTGCGAAGCAAAGCCGAATTTGCATTTTGCTATCATTCAGTGGAACGATAGACATAACCGTATCGTTCGTCAAGAAATTCCTACCACTCATATTTCAACATACTTGACTTGGTATTGGTCGATCACTCGAAGATTCATTCTTACGGATCGGGCTCCTCAGGAACGAGCATACATCGCTCATGCACCGCTTGAGCGAGATGTCGTACGTCTTTTACTTTACTTTACTGTTTTAATTTGCTGACTTAAATCTTCTAACATGTGATTATAAATAACACAATTTGCAGGTCGATGTGCTAGAGACGGTTGGTAGAGGATTGGAGGATATTGGACATGGTCGAGTACCGGAGCACGATGTCCAACCACGATGTATTAGCTTGAAAAAACTCATTGACACATTGCTCTTTAGACGTAGACTGGAACGCCCGGGAGAGCGAACTAAAAGAAGACATGATCCTTCTCCAGCTCCACCTCGACAAGACCCAGCTCAATCGCAGGCGGCAGGACCTTCTCAACCTCCCCCTACTCAAGATTAAGCATCGCCATGAACGTATTTATAAGTGTTGTATTAGCGTATGTTTGTGTTTTAGACTTATGTTTATGTTTGAAGTTTATCTAGACTTATGTTTGTAATCGAATATTGACGTTGTTTTTTCATATTTATGTTTGAAGTAGATTCATATATGTGCTATGCTTCATTTGGGCTAGCATATGTTTGAAATTGATTCAATTTACAGTGAAAAACTGCTACGAAACAATTGTATAGCAGCTGTGAAGTAATTGGGTCGAAAAAGAGATGCTGCTGTTATAGCAGGTTGAAAATATAACGGGCGCACTTAGCAGGTGCGCCCGTTATATTTATAATGGGCGCACTTGTCAAGTGCGCCCATGTTATTTATAATGGGCGCACTTGTCAAGTGCTCCCGTGTTATTTTTAATGGGCGCACTTGTCAAGTGCGTCCCCGATGAATTTTTTTTTATTTAGTTGCCACCTCATTGCTAAGGTGGCAAAAACTGGCCTATTTCTGCTAATAGTATTAAAACTGGCATATTTCTGCTATTTGTTTAAAAAATTAGCTTATTTTGAAAATTTGTCCTATTGGATATTATTAAAAAAAATGGGAGTTGTCACCCCGATCCCTCAACTATTAAAATTGTGCCTTCCATTTCCAAATAATAATCAATTAATCCATGCTCAAAAGATTACTCAGGTACAAACCTACCACCCAATGCCCATCTAGTTATTTTTACAGCCACCTTGACTAGAGTGTTGACCAAGTAATCAAATAAAGGACAACTTGTTTTACGAAAGACGGACACACACACACACACCTACTTTACGTATTTCAGCAAACAACTTTTTTTCAAGTACAGAATTAGGTAACTAAATTAACCATAACAATTTGGAATGTATTTGCGTAAATACTAGGTACCTAGACAGAAATACTAGACAACAATATAAAGTTCTATCATCAACTCTTTTCATTCTTTACAGTTTTCTTCTAAATTTAACTTCTCTGCAGAATATAAACAAGTTTTCAAGGTCATGGCTTTCAGTGGTTTGAATGAATAGCAATAGCAGTTGGTTTTAAATGTTAGCGCTGCGAAGGTATTGTATGAAGTGGTCAATGGTACGGTCGCAAGTGAGAGAGGTGAAAGAAACAAATGCTGGTTTTAAATCGTAAACCCTACATTCAATATATCCATATTTCAATGTACGCAGTTTAAAATTTATTTTGATATTTGAACTTCTATGCCTAAGCCAAATTTACTTTGATATTCAAACTTCTATGCCTAAACCTAAAACTTCACTTTATCTCTTGTCCCGATTTTTGTTTTTCGTTTTAGAATAAATACAATTGAGATTGCATATTCACGTGTATACAGAATACATTAATTTCGATTGAATAATTTTCTTATGCACGGTAATAAATTGGTGTGAATCAGAATATAAACTGAATTGTAAAGGAACATTCGATTTGAAACATGATTTAAGCCATAGGATTTCAAGATTTTTGACAACTATTTTATCCCATTGATAAATAGCAGTTTCATTTCAAATTGAGTATGACATTTTAGATGATTGGCATACTATTCTAAATACAATTGCATAACCAAAATGAAAATGGATAATTTAAATTTGAAAAAATTGTAAACAGCTTTCCTTTTGCGGTAATTGCCGTACTTAATAACTTGGTCAGCACTCACACCTCTTAGATTGAGCACCCGTTGTCATTACCTACCAGATTCACGTATCTAACCAAATCAACCATAATCAATGGATGGATGCATTGAAACATGGTAAATTCCGCTTGAATGTACAATACAATATGATAAAATAAATTATCTAATCAACTGCTACTATACTTTAACAATAAAAGTTTGGTGTTCCATAACCCGCTATGAAAGGACACTCAAAGTAACTTTCAAACACATAAGAAAACAATAAGCTTTGTGTGTGCACATATGTGTGCGCATACAGGCACATGTGAAAGAAGGGTTCCACCACATTATTTTACCCGTCGCTGTGTATTTTGGCGGTCAATATTAAATTAGCATTCTGTTCATGTTAGAATTTTCAAACTGATGTCATCCACTTTAGCAAATGATGTTCATAGTGTAAACAAAAAATCCCTGAAGTTCCATTTGATATTGAACTGTATGGCTATGAAAATGATAGGAGTATAAAATGAAGCGTAGTAGATCTCTGTACAAATGTGCATAAACGTTATATGTCTGTGTATACACATATGTGCAGGAGGTCGCTGCACTAATAATTCCCAAATCTCCTCCATCCTTGTGAAGGAGTTATATAAATCATAGATTTAAAATATAAATCACAATGATCTAAAATCTTGCACAGAAGACCTTGCTAACTAGGAGAACATATCCACAAAACGTTACTTCATTTAGACTTTTTTCATCAAATTGAGCTTTACTTTTTTAAATCTACTCAGATCAGTTCTAAGATTTATACCCCTGAATTCCACTCATGGTAAAAAAAAATCAAAATTTGATCCAACAGCTATTTAAAATAACTTCATACAAAAAATTTGGGTGGAGGCAGAGAGATCGTACACAAGCACGCCTGGACATGTGTATATCTATTTATTTTGTGGCTGCTACTGGCACCTAAAATTTTGCTTCCGACTCCCATGAAACTTTCAACACATATCAATTTTTTTACATACTACTTCACCGTAAATTCAATTGTCGTTCAGCCCTAAAAGATTGCATTTTTGGTTTCCAATGGCAACATTAATAAAGAACCGTGCGACACTGATGTTCGACAGTCGTCCATCGGCTACTGGATAAAATAAAACAAGGTAATGCATAGTAAAAACAACCGTGTGACTTTGATTTTTGACAGTCGTCCATCAAATTTGAATGGCTATCTGATAAAACAAGGTAATGCATGGTACTATTAAGCAGCTACGTAAAATCTACATGGTGGCCGTTAGTTACGGTAGCCGCAAATTCAAGGTATCTAAACCACTAGACTTTACTTATTTGGCTAATTCAATTTTATCTCTCTTTTCTTCTTTTCACACTCTGTTTAATTTAAAAAACCATTACATCCTTTCCTTCCACCGCACATTCATGCCGAAAATATTTTGAACCACATTCAGTTGTGACATTGTTTATTCACAAACTTGCTCGGCACGGACTAGGTTATCATACAAACCTCACTCATCCTGAATTAGGTTATTTTATCATTGTCGCTCGGTCCGAACTAGGTTATTACACAAACTTCACTTGAACCGCACTACATTTCTACAATATCATCGCTCTATAGAAGCTTAGGTGTGTGTTTTTCTACACATGATCTGTCATAGTCCGATAGAAGCAATTTCGAAAAAAAAACTTTAAATATGGATAAAATAGCGGTGTATGAAAGAAGAAAATGGCTTCGACTAATAACACCCCTCCTTCTACTTTACACCGCCCAATTATGATATAAAATTTTTAATTCCATTTTTATCATTTACCCATTAATTAATTAAATAATTTTTTCAGTTTATCTCTATACCTATATTTTTTTTCCTATTAAAACTGTGAGATACAAGTTTCATAAATGAGAAATATATGTCCATGGTTGTAAATCAACACCACCCTAAGATGTTGATTTTTACTTACAAAAATAGATTAAAAAACCAGTGACTATAGTTATATGATTACGACGCTATTTTGATCTACTTTTTTCTCATATTTCTCCATGTCTACTCATTTCCATTGTTATTTGATTTTTGAGAGTTGGGGATTTGAAAATTTTGAAGAAAATGAAGCAATAAAATAAAAGAGAAATAAAAAAAGGGTGCTATTATTCATATACCCCAGTTTACACTACCGGCCACCTTTCTAAATTTAATACAAATGATTATTTTTTATATGCTTCTGGCCACCATATATTATTCCTTCATTAAGTTATTCAGCACCGTACTTCTCCTGAAAAACATGTACTTCTCTACAATTACAAACTTCAAACCCTAACAAAAGCATATATTCTTTTGTACCTAATAGAGATGAAAGATGAAGATAAAAAAGATGTTAGATTTGCTTAATTTTTAATGTTTTATATTATTTTACAGAACATGTTAGTTTTTTTTCTGGTTACGGTTTTCCATTGTATTTTAGGATATTTTTTCTACTGCGTTGGAAATTTCAATCTTGGAGGACATTAAATTTGACGATACTGTAATAGAGATTGACTATGTAAGTTTTGACTTATTGGGTTTTTATCTGTATAACTTACGTATCTTGTTTTACAAATTCATACATTTTTTTTTTTTTTTTGTCGTTTGATAGATGAAGTATCTGAATGATGATAAATTGGACAACACCCTTATTGTTTCGGATGATAAACATGACGATTATGATAATATGATGTAAGATGTTCGATCAAATGACCTTAAAGACATAAATGCTGATTTGATGAATCGTTTCACAACCGAAGTACTCATTTATAAAAATAGAAATTGCTAATGTGGTTATGAAAATGGAGTATGTCAATTTTTTTTTATTTGAACTATTTGACTTTAGGTATTTGATTCGCAGAGTACATTGATTCGATGGTGTAAAGCAACGGGAAAAAAATTGAATACCGTTACTGTAATTCTAAAGTCGGATAAATTAGGACTTGGAAGAAAACCAATGTTGCAATTGGAGTGTGAAAGGGTTGGATTTTATCGTAGTCATCAACCAAAGTCAAAACAGATGGAAAACAATGTAAAAAAATACAGATCTACGCCAACAGAAAATGCAACTTCTCTTTCGGATTGAAGGGTGTGTACGTAGATGAAGATAAATGGAAAGTATGCGAGGAAGGAAGCGTTTGTTTAGAAGAGGGAGATGGTAGCCTCTTCATTTTTTACGTTATTAATTTAGATGGGGTCAGCAGAGGAAAATGGAAATATTTAGGGTGCTTTTAGTTTTGATGGTCGGTAGTGTAAATTGGGATGTCAATAGTAGCACCCATAAAAGAATTGGTAGAATATTAAACATAACACCCAAAGAAGATAAGATCAAAAAGAAACAAATGAGATGAGAAAAGTAAAAGATTGGATGAGATTTTTTTTTTTTAAAGATTCCGGGGTGGGGAAAGCAATTGGCGAGATGAGAACAGACATGACCAAAGTAAAATTGAGCTCAAATAGAATTATCCTATTTTATTTTTGGGACGCGTAAAAGGACTCCACATTTAGTTAAAGAAAGAACCAATTTTTATTTATTATATTGTAAAATTTGTTATGAGGAGGACAAAATAAATTAACCTCCCTTAAACATATATATAAAAATTTCGATATGAACCCTCTATAATTCTCATTAATATAAACCAAAAAACCGAAACCTTAAGTAATGTTTACAATTTAATGTCGTACATAAAAAAAATGGATATAGTTAATATGATGGAGACAACAAGAAAGTTTCGTGGGTGATCAAAAGGTATCGGAATAGGTGATTAATTGTAATTTCATATTGAAATTGGCATGGTTAATTTAAAATAAATGCAAAAATGAAAATTTTGACCTAATATACTGTATCAAACTTGTGTAATTGAGATGTTTAGTGATTCACAAATTTGTTACTTACGCTGAATTAAGTAAGTTGAGATTTAACATTAATGAATGATGAGCCATAGATAGTTAGGTCTCTTTTTTTTTCTTTTTTTTAAATAAACCAAACCTTCCTTTAACAAACAAACAAAAAAAAAACAAAAAAAAAGAAGGTTGGAATCCCCTTAGAATTATCCTCCACTTAAGAGTTCCTTTGACAATCCCCTTATTGTAAGTTGTGGGGACTCTTTCTTACCCAACAACTCCCCTCTTCAAAACAGACAAAACACAAAGATACAAAATAAAATTTCACTAGCAATAGCCGTAGCTAAATTTTCTATGGTTCAAAATGTAATGCTAATTACCACGAAGAACATACCTGCTTTGCTTCATCATCAACTTCATTCATCTTCCTCCCAATAAACCTCTTAACTGAAAAGAAAGTATTTTCAGGATTAACAACAGCTTGCCTTTTAGCAATCTGCCCTACCAGTCTATCTCCAGTTTTAGTATATGCCACAACCGAAGGCGTTGTTCTCTGTCCTTCGGCATTAGTGATGATCGTCGGCTTGCCACCTTCCATGGCGGCAACAGCAGAGTTTGTGGTTCCCAGGTCAATTCCTACAACCTTTTCATTAGCAATCCTTAACGGTTGCCACCGATTCTGAGACCGAAATTTAAGTCTGAGGGCGGGCTTGAACGAAGCCGAGTTGAAAAGGAGGGATTTTGACGAGGCCAATGTGTTGATTTGAGGAGATGAGACCGTTGCTGCCATTATCACCGGCTCTAAAGAAGAAATCTTGTGTTCTCGGATACAAAAATTAGAGGATTATCAATTGGATGCCTTTGCTTGGGACGAAGAAGAGTGAAAGTGGATTTAAAAACGACATGGATCAGGAACAAAACAAGTGGAGAATTCTAGAAGAGTTGAGATGCTAAGGAGTTTCTCGCGCCTTCCGTTAATCAGATCATCGCAGAGTATATTATTTGACTAGTATGTGTGCAAGTGCTATGCACGTGTGCTGGTGTAACTGGTGTAAAAAATTGTCATTTGTGAGCTTAATATACGTTTGTGGATATGGCATTCCAATTTTGAGTTTTTAATTATAAACCTAAAGTTTATTTATAGCCTTCTTTTTCACTATGACATAACTACTCAAAATAATCAAATTGAATTTAGTTATGTCCCCCATATTTTCTTTTCATACTTCTTCCTTTGAACTATATGACAATTGTATTTTATATGAATTAGGTTCAAATTTTAAGGTTTAGAGAACAATCTAATTACAAATCAAATATTAAAATATGTAGCATTCTTTTTGAGAAATCCTAAGTAAGTTGAAATTGTAGATAAGAAACTGACAGCTGTTGTTTTCTCAAATATTTGTGAGTAAAAGCAAGTGGGGTCACCTCCTATTTATATTTATATTGGTTAGAAGGCACCAAAATTCTCAATTTTAAACCAGTTTAAAAACGATAAAGTCTAGATCGTTTGTGCCTAACAAAACCTAAATGTCGCTTTATTCATTGGTCGATCGCTCTTACGTAGGAGTTCAACCTCTAGCGGCTGGTTATTCATAATGAAGGCGGTTGAGCGACTTATTACCTTAGGACAAACCAATTGCTTCCTTTAAACCTTTTAGCTAATTCTTTTACTAATTCGTTTCTTATGAATTATTAAGCGGTGTAACTTGCATCTTAAATTTGGATTAATGATCATGAATATAAATTTGTGGATGGATTATATATTAATAACCTAAAATTTTGGAATTTTCTAAAGGGCTTTAAAAGTGGAAAAATAAATTGTCAAAATTATATATTTACACATATGAATTATATATATATATGTAGCGGTAGTATATCAGTTTTGACATTATAGATCTTCGACTATAAAAGTACGGCATGATTTTTATTTTTATTTTTATTTTAGTTCAAGTGGATTAAGATAATAAAGATGGTGGATGAATAAAGCAGCGGAAATGTAACATAGTTACGCACATTGTAAAAGTTCATGCCACCTGAATACATGCACGAAGATTAAAAAATAATACGCACGATTGAAAATATAAATATATATGGAAATGAAAATAATACTCATGAATATAACATCTACATGCAAAAAAATTATGCGGAAGGGAATGTGGTAGAACAATTTTGCGAAAAAAGAAGAAAAAATTCAAGCCTAGGCATGCGCTGGGATAAATATTGGATGACATGAGCTGAATTTTGTACAGTTAAAGTGCTTAGCGGGTTGAATGAGGCGGAGATCTAAAAAGTCATAACGGGGATAAAACGAGGAAATTGCATGATATAGTGGATAAATATAAAATAACACATATAACTCGTTTGTAATGTTTTTATGAATATATAAATGATAATTAAATGAAAAATGATAGTCAATTTATCTATAATTAGTATATTCTTAATTTTAGATTAAAAAATGAGCAAATATCTGTAAATAAAAGTAAAGTTTAACTTAATTTAATTCAATAAAAATATTAGAGTATTTTTTATTCTAAAAATAAAGTTAAAAATTCAATTAGAAAACTAGATTCCATATTTTTTATAATGTATAAATGTCATTTTTTAGTTTATTTCTTTCATCAAAGATTTAGCAAGAACAACATAATATTGCGAAAATAACGGAATATACCGGAAATAGAGGAATATAACGGAGCTAGCGGAAAGGTTATAACAGAAGCTATTTGGAAAAAACGTAGTGGTAATAATCCGCT